>JAVTVY010049477.1:0-24708 GCA_036873755.1 Hanleya hanleyi
TGCTTTCGCTGACGTCCGCGCCTACATCCGGGTTCTTGTACACCCGGGTAATGTTTTCTGGACATCGATGGGTTACCTTTGGCTCCATTCTAGGCCACTGATTGGCTAATACGGTGTTCAAAGCCAGTTTCATGCATTATGCTCATATAGAAAACACACAAGACAGGGTTTTTTGGTGAGATCTCATTTTGTTTTTATTCAGTAACAACAACAACGTGAGAACAACCACGTGAAAACTGAAGCCCAGAACAGGGGGCTTGTACATTGAAAGAACTGAAGCCCAGAACAGGGGGCTTGTAAACTTAAGCCCAGAACAGGGGGCTTGAACATTGAAAGAACTTAAGCCCAGAACGGGGCTTGTACATTGAAATGATGGGGGACCCAGTCATATACGAGTACATCGCGGTCCTCGGCCTTGGGGTACTCGTCAAACATCTGTACGATGGTAGATAAGGTCCTTCCCCGGCATCGATGGAACAGGTAAAACAAGCAATATTGTCCGCACACGCTACTGGCCAGGCTTTGCAACGTTTGACTGTTCCAACACCACATCTCTGTGCCTTGATCCATGAAGTCTGTTAAATCGGGATGGACGGGTGGCAGGCTGTACGGGTCAAAGTATTCACCCTGCTGTTCTGTCAAGTACACGGCCACCCAATGTTCACCGGGCCGATCCATCGGGTCCGTGTTGAGAACGTAAGCAGCAGGATACATACGGTCTAATGGGAACACATCTCGGGCGAACACCCCTTGAAAGACCATACGTGTCCCTAGGTCATTCTCCAGCACGGTGGTTATCTGGTCTGTATCCATGTTAGGTGGAAAAGTCACACAGGACGTTGCGCGCCTTGTCCACTTGAATGATGTTGTCAAACTCGGCGTAGCAGATCACATTGACGGTGGTCCACAGGGCTCGTGCAAAGTGGATTTCCAACCGTAAATTGCCTTGCTTGGCGAGGGCCAGCTGATGGTCGTTCTCTAAGGTGGGGTCAGATCGAAACAGAACAACGTGTATCCGTTCGCGTAGTCCTCCCGACTGATCAAATTCCCTTCGTCCTGGTTGATTTGACCGGTGGCTGTAAACAGGCTCTGATAGGCTCGAATGAAATTCCTGCGCCCAAAGTTCGGTGCTAAGGCCGTGGCTGGGACCTGTTGTCCATCCACATGCAGGGCCACAAAATTGATGCCGAAATGTTTAAAGTCAAACGGGTTCTCTGGGTAGGCTCCGCTGAAACTGGTATTTTTCACACAGGCCAGGATCAATCGCTTGGGTAGTTCCCCCAGGAACAGGTTTCTTTGTTGGCGCCCATATTTCCAGCAGGCACAGAGAACACTTTGGTTTGTACACGTCGGATAGGGTACTGGGCTGGTTTTGTTTCCAAGGCTTTCATGTGTCCCAATTGAACGGCTGGATTCGGTTTCACTTTTCGGGCATACAGGACTGCGTCTTGGATGACAATTTTTTTTTTTCATTTGTAAAATCCATATTTATTTCCACAATATCAGTATGATGTACAACATAGGTTTACAATTCATAAACTTCTCAAACTTATCTCAGATTCAAATATCATTATCGAAGGTTTTTTTCTTCCACCATATTTATATTTGCTTATGCACATTTTGGCTACTAATATTATCATATTAACATATTGAGATTCATTTGCTTCCAGTTCGGACACATAACCGAACATTATTTCTGTAGTTGATACAACAATGTTCATTTGCAATTTGGTTTTCAGAATTTGGTTTACCATTAACCATAAGGGTGCCACTTCTGCGCATTCGCAAAAGAAATGCTCTATGTAATCAACTACTTTGCAGTATTCACATTGATTTGTTTCTGAAACACCAATTTTTTGTAACATAATCTGTGTTGGGTAGATGTTTTGTAATATTTTCCATTGTAGCACTGTCAATCTAACTTCCTTTGTACATTTAATTGCCATCTCCCAATGTTCCTCATTTATTTCAAGCTGGAATTTTGTTTTCCAAAAATGTATAGAACATGCATGTTGCTTATTAATATTAGTCAACATGAGTCTATAGTTCTTACTATTTAATCCTTCGATCGATTTTCCATGATAATATGTTTGATTTTTTATTACAGTGTTATGGTAATCAAAATCTGAAATCCAAGATTTAGGAATAGCCTTAATAACAGAGAAATATTGTAACATCCTTTGTGGTGCTTTACCAATTTTAAAGACTAATTCTTCTAGAGACAAGAAGTTTCCATTTTTAATAACGTCCTTTGCACGTATAATACCACCTTTAACCCAGTCCGTGTAGTAAATAACTTCGTTGCCACTCATCACATGCTTGTTATTCCATAGTACTTGATGGACATTCGTTTTCGCTGTCGCTTCGTCATTGCAACAACATATGTTAGAGTCTAGCCAAACTTTCAAAACATTTCTCCAAAATAATGATTTAACAAGATGGATACCACCATTGCAATAATCTTTACATAGAATAGATCTTTTTACCTTTTCAAATGCTTTCTTTTCAAAGTTGCCTTTCTTCCAAATCAATCGAAAGAACAGAGTATTTAGGTCTTTGATAACGCTATCGGGTAAAATAATAGACTGCATTATATGTGTGAAGTTTGATATCAGATAAGTTTTCACAATCTGAATTTTTCCCATAATAGACAGATTCTTTTGTTCCATTTTACAATTGTTTTTTTCACTGTTTCAATTCTGTGAGTCCAGTTTTCTACAATATCTCCGGCTCTCTGAGAGTTACTAAATATAATGCCCAAAATCTTGATCCTTTTTGGATCTAAAGCCCATTTAATTTTACCCACTTTTCTTTTACAATACTTCATGCACCCTAACCACATTCCCTCAGTTGTTGTTTTGTTTATTTGAAGACCTGAAAATATTGCAAAATATTCAATTATGATTAAAGCTTCATTTAAATCATGCTCATCCTTTAAATATAGTGTGGTGTCGTCTGCGTATTGCGATACTAATAATGTTTTTGTCGTGTTTTTAAATGGAATTTGGATACCTTTAATTCTAGGTGTCTGTCTAATTTTGATCGCCAGCACTTCTACTGCTAAAATAAAGGCCAATGGAGAAAATGGACATCCTTGACGGATACCGGATTCAAGACTAAACCACCTTGATATCCAACCACAGTTGGTAACACAACTACTGTTGTTACAGTTGAGGATCTCCACCCATCGAACACATTTCTCACCAAATGCGAATTTTCTGAAACATTCTATCATATACTCCTTTGATACTGTGTCAAATGCTTTTTTATAATCCACTGCTAATAAAATGCCGGGCAAGTTTGTTTCGTCTAAATATTCACATACATCATCAATTTGCCTGATTACAGTAGCTATGTTTCGTCCTTTGATGTATCCAACCTGATCTTCATTAATCAGTACTGTTATAACACCCTGTAACCTAATGGCTAACGCTTTTGCTAGTATTTTATAGTCAGTGTCAGTGTCAGTGGAAATTGGTCGCCAGTTTCCTAATTCATCCCTTCCTATCCCTTTTCCTTTGTGTAGTAGTGTAATAACACCTCGTTTCTGTAATACCGATAGTTCCCCTTTGTTGTATGCTTCATTAAATGATTCCATTACCAACTCTTTTATTTTGATCCAGAACACTTTATAAAACTCTGTTGTTAACCCATCTATGCCTGGGGATGATCCGTTTTTCATAGCACTAAGAGCCGATGCAATTTCAGTGATGCATAAATTAGCATCACAAATATCTTTCAGGTTATCATCCAATTTAGGCATATTTAAATTTTGTGTAAATTCATCCATTATATATTTTTTCCCCGAAAAATTAACTTCCCGTTTGTACAAATTTTCAAAATATTCGCTCTGCATGTTAAGTATTTCACTTGCATCTGAAACAATACTACCATCTTCAGACTTCAGACGAGTTATGCTCTTAGCTGATGATCTCGCCTTCTCTAAATTTAGAAAGTATTTTGTGTTACGTTCTCCCTCCTCTATCCATTTTATTCTAGACCTCACTTGCGCCCCCCTTGCTTCTGCCAATGCAAATACATCCAATTCTTGCTTGAGTACTTCCATTCCTTTTACTGCATCACTGTTATCAGGGCTATCACTGACTATAGTAGTAGGGTAAACAATAAATTGAGTCACATTCACCTCAAAAATTTGCACATTAGGGAGGTCACGGGAGGAGAGGTCAAGTGCAGTATAGTTCCGGCAGAATGACCAAAAAGCTACCTCCAACACAGGAGAGTTCCAATTGTTGCAGAGAATGTACTCCTCCGCGGTGATGCTGTCCTGGCGGTGATGCGGGAAAAGCTTCCGCGGAGAAAAAGTAGTCCCTAGATAAAATGGTCCGATGGGGTCGAGTGAGGTATCAAAGTGAAGCCTATGTGAGGGGGCATCTAATGGGCTGGGTGTGGGGTTGAAATATCGCCATTCTGCGCATACGCGGTGGCCCAAGGGTATGAAAAAAGACGTGTTGGGATCTAGGGGAGCCACTAATGGTCCGATGGAGGCGTATGAGGTATCAAAGTGAAGCTTATGTGAGGGGGCATCTAATAGGCTGGGTGTGGGGTTGAAATATCGGCCTTCTGCGCATGCGCGGTGGCCAAAGTGTATGAAAATAGACGTTTTGGAGCTAGGGGAGCCCCTAATGGTCCAATGGAGTTGTATGAGGTATGCATGTGAAGCATTCGTGAAGGGGCATCTGATGGACTGGGTGTGGAGTTGAAATATCGGCATTCTGCGCATGCGCGGTGGCCCAAGGGTATGAAAATAGACGTTTTGGGATCTAGGGGAGCCACTAATGGTCCGATGGAGGCGTATGAGGTATCAATGTGAAGCCTATGTGAAGGGGCATCTGATGGGCTGGATGTGGCATTGAAATATCGGCATTCTGCGCATGCGCGGTGGCCCAAGGCTATGAAAATAGACGTTTTGGAGCTAGGGGAGCCCCTAATGGTCCAATGGAGTTGTATGAGGTATCCATGTGAAGCATTCGTAAAGGGGCATCTGATGGGCTGGGTGTGGGGTTGAAATATCGGCATTCTGCGCGTGCGCGGTGGCCAAAGGGTATGAAAATAGACGTTTTGGAGCTAGGGGAGCCCCTAATGGTCCGATGGAGGCGTATGAGGTATCCATGTGAAGCATTCATGAAGGGGCATATGACTGGACTGGGTGTGGAGTTGAATGATCGGCGCATTCTGCGCATGCGCGGTGGCCCAAGGGTATGAAAATAGACGTTTTGGGATCTAGGGGAGCCACTAATGGTCCGATGGAGGCGTATGAGGTATCAATGTGAAGCCTATGTGAAGGGGCATCTGATGGGCTGATGTGGCATTGAAATATCGGCATTCTGCGCATGCGCGCGGTGGCCCAAGGCTATGAAAATAGACGTTTTGGAGCTAGGGGAGCCCCTAATGGCTAATGGAGTTGCAAGGAGGTAATCCATGTGAAAGCATTCGTGGGCATCTGATGGGCTGGGTGTGGGGTTAAACTATCGGCATTCTGCGCATGCGCGGTGGCCAAAGGGTATGAAAATAGACGTTTTGGAGCTAGGGGAGCCCCTAATGGTCCGATGGAGGCGTATGAGGTATCCATGTGAAGCATTCATGAAGGGGCATATGACTGGACTAGCGGCTCGAGCGTTGTCACCATTCTGCGCATGCGCAGACAGGGAATTGTGGGAAAAGGGTATGGAAATAGACGTTTTGGGATCTAGGGCAGCCCCTAATGGACCGATGGAGTTGTATGAGGTATCCATGTGAAGCCTAGATGAAGGGGCATCCAGTCAATGGGGTGGGTGCATGTAAAAATTTTCCTGAAAATAAAACGGAACACGGACTTTATCGAAAAATCCGGGAAAATGCCTATATGGGGTATGGGGGGTATATAGGTCGCCGGGCTTAACGGGGCTTGCCTATCAATAGAGTTATCTCCCCCTAGTTCCAGGGTGGGTGTATGTAAAATTTTTCCTGAAAAAAATACGGAACACGGACTTTATTCTAAATTATGGGAAAATGCCTATATGGGGTATGGGGGGTATAGGACCATCCTGGGAATCCTACTTCTCCACATTTGCGGTATAGGTTATGGGGTCTCGTTTTCTTAGTCTCGTCAAGACAAACATGATAGGAAGTGTCCCGGAGCGAATCGGTGAAAATTTTTGAAAAAGGACTATATAGAAATATAGTATGGGACTAAAGGCTCACTTTCGCTACTACTCCTACTGATGACGTCATCGATGACGTCACTGATGACGGGAACATCCCTCAAATCGGAATGTACACCCCGAGAACTACAAAATGACATCTCCCAGGACGCATTCGGACCAAGGATGGTCCATCTCGACCCCAAATACCTTCCTTCACTGCCCCAAAATGGCCACTTTACTTACTACAAACTAACTGAAAAGGACTATATAGAAGAGTAGTATGTGGACTAAAGGCTCACTTTCGCTACTACTCCTACTGATGACGTCATCGATGACGTCACTGATGACGGGAACATCCCTCAAATCGGAATGTACTGTCCCATACTGAGCCTATAGTCCCATACTGGGGGTATCGGACCAATGTTTGTTCCCCTGGGAAACCTACTTCTCGACATTTG
Organism: Hanleya hanleyi; assembly: GCA_036873755.1. Taxonomy (NCBI): domain Eukaryota; kingdom Metazoa; phylum Mollusca; class Polyplacophora; order Lepidopleurida; family Hanleyidae; genus Hanleya; species Hanleya hanleyi. The sequence continues at coordinate 6,602 of JAVTVY010049477.1, forward strand.
CGGTATAGGTTGTGGGTCTCGTTTTCTTAGTCTCGTCAAGACAAACATGATAGGAAGTGTCGCGGAGCGAATCGTTGAAATTTTTGGAAAAAGTTCAGGGACACCCATATAGTCCCATACTAGGGGTATAGGACCAATGTTTGTCCCACTGGGAAACCTACTTCTAGACATTTGCGGTATGGTTGTTTGGATTTGTTTTCTTAGTCTCGTAAAGACAAACATGATAGGAAGTGTCCCGGTACGAAACGGTGAAATTTTTGAAAAGTACCATATAGCCCCATATAGACCCATATACGGGTTATGGGGGTATAGGTCCAATGTTTGTCCCACTGGGAAACCTACTTCTATACATTTGCGGTATGGTTGTTTGGATTTGTTTTCTTAGTCTCGTCAAGACAAACATGATAGGAAGTGTCCCAGAGCGAATCGGTGAAATTTTTGAAAAAGTACCATATGGCCCCATATAGACCCATATAGTCCCATACTGGGGGTATAGGACCGATGTTTGTCCCACTGGGAAACCTACTTCTATACATTTGCGGTATGGTTGTTTGGATTTGTTTTTCACGTCTCGTCATTTAGAACACGATGGGAAGGGTCCCGGAGCGAAACGGTGAAATTTTTGGAAAAAGTCACCGAGGCTTGGGTAGGCCCATAGGCCTATACTGCATGGCCATGGGAGTATAGGCCCATACGGGGTGGACGTTTTGGGGTCTAGGTGAGTCCCTAATGGTCCTATGGTGTCGTATGAGGTCTTATTTTGAAGCTCTGGTGGAGGAGCATCCGACTGGACTAATGGGTTGTCAATAGTCTGGGTGTTCAATAGTCTGCGCATGCGCAGTCTGGTCCGTAGTATAGGAAGCAGGCATTTTGGGAGGTATGTGGGTGTGTGTTTGGGGTAGAGATGCACCGCTATGGGTCCGAATGGGTCGTGGAAGGTGTCAAAGTGAAGCTTGTGTCGGGTAGAGTCAGAATGGTGTGTTTTTAAGTGCAAGTCGCGTCAATCTGCGCATGCGCAGTTGGTTGTAGTAAGTAAAGTGGCCATTTTGGGGCAGTGAAGGAAGGTATTTGGGGTCGAGATGGACCATCCTTGGTCCGAATGCGTCCTGGGAGATGTCATTTTGTAGTTCTCGGGGTGTACATTCCGATTTGAGGGATGTTCCCGTCATCAGTGACGTCATCGATGACGTCATCAGTAGGAGTAGTAGCGAAAGTGAGCCTTTTGGGGCAGCACAGGAAAGTATTTGGTGTAGAGATGGACCATCCGCGTTGCGAATGCGTCATGGGAGGTGTCATGTTGTAGCTCTCGGAGTATAGACCCCGATTTGAGGGATATTTACAGCATCTTTGACGTCATTGGTGACGTCATCAGTGTCACGCCTGTATAGGCTTGCTAGTAATTGTATATAGTATAGGAACATACTAATGTAATATTGGTTGTATTTGGCGTCGCCTTACATGACGAAAGGTAGATTTCATGGTTAGCACAGCCTTATGGAATGCGGTTAAGCAGTTAGTTCTACCACGACTGACCGTATATGCTTAGTAGGTGGTCGATTGGTATTTTGATTGGTGTGTGCTGTGAACCTTCAATTTCTTGTGAAGGAACTCGAGGTTATAATGCCATTCCTAAATTTTGCTCTGAGCTGACCACACGTTTGCCGTTAACCTAGGATAAGTTGCGAGCGGGGCCACTGTTATAGTGGCGATTTTGATATTCCAAGTTAATCTCAGTTCAATTTCAGTTATTATACGGGACACTGGACTATAATAACCAGATTGTGGGCTGTATAACATCAGCAACCGATCATCTAACCAACAATAACGACAAGTGGCCGTCAGAATACTAGGGGAGAACAATCCACTAGAGCGGGCGATACGGACTCTACATGTACGCACAGGTGAAATGCACTCAACTGGAGTAGGCGAAACAAACTCTACATGTATACTACGTAGAAACGCATTCTACCGGAGCAGTTGGATATACCATCGGCATGGACAACTGGTGAACATTGAAACAGAGAAGTATAATGTGGTTAACATCGGAATAAAACAGAACTATTGATGGTTTTGGCGCCACGCGTGTTTTTGAGGCCTTTATGATTTCATTTATTGAATTGTATGTATTATCTGGAGTAAACAGATTGTCTTGATTAAACCAGTCGTTCTTCCTTATGTCTTTAAAGCCCCTTAGCAAGCCCCGCTTGAGCACGATATTATTACGGTAGTTTATATCTACAGCTGACAATCAGTACGAGTAGTAGCGAAAGTGGACATTTTTTAGCAGTGAAGGATGTTATTTGGTGTAGAGATGGACCATGCGCGGTCCAAATGGACCGTGTGAGGAGTCATCTTGTAGCAACGCCCACCAACACCATTCTTAATGCTTCAACGCCCTGGTGAAATAGCTCAGAAGCTCTGATATTCCATGGAATTGTCACTAATTCTTCGAAATGCAGTGCTGCCCGTCAACGTCCGTCGTTACACCTTAACACTCTAACATAACGCCATGATATAGACCGGAGAGAGAACAACAACAGCAACAACAACAAGGATGACACATGAGAGAACAACAACAACAAGAAGTTTTTTTCATATAGTTTATTCTCCCCAATGTTACATCATACCCACGCTGCGGGAACCGCGTTGGGTATATTTACAATTCAAGAAGATTCTTATCCAATCAGAGGCCACCATTTGCATGTTTCATATTCGTTGGGCAGGCCAGGATACCGTTGAGGCAACATATCCTCAGATAGTTGTTTGAGCATTCTGAGTATCTATCAGTGCATGGGTGAATACTTTCATCCGATGGGGGGGGGTGGTCAGTTTAACCACGAAGAACGTAACATTGGTCATTATCTCCACTATCCACTTGGTGTTACAATTCAAGAAGACTCTTGTCCAATCAGAGGCCACCATTTGCATCTGTCATATTCGTTCCTGTCCGTTAGATGTATTCTTGCCCAATCAGAAGTCTCCATTTCAGAAAGTTCCATCTTCGGCCATGTTCGCTTTGAACCGTTTATTCTAATCATCGTCGGGCAGCCCAGGATACCGTTGAGGCAACATATCCTCAGATAGTTGTTTGTGCATTCTGAGTATCTATCAGTGCATGGGTGAATACATTCACCCGATGGGTTGGTCGGTCAGCTTGGTCACGAAGAACGTGACATTGGTCACACTCTCCACTGTCCACTTGGTGTTGGGGCGTTGTTGTTGGGCCCATTCCAAGGGATCCACGATGTCCAGTTTCTCCAGCATCGTCTCTAGCGACACTCGGTTAATGATGGTAAACGGTTGGTCAAATACCCGGATGTTACTGCTCGGGTAAAAGTATCGGACTTGGACTGTCTCCTTATGCTGCAGCACATAACCAAACGCCAGATTCAATCTGAAGGCCGTAGTTTGATCTTTGAAGATGGCTTCCACGTAGCTACGTAGACGGGCGAGGTCGGTCAGTCGGAAATTGTAGATATCTTGAATAGGGCGATGACGGTTGAAACAGTGCCGTATCATGGACCAATGGCGCCGATAGATGTCACTCACTGGATGGGCGTCCTGTAAGAGATCGCTAGGAACATTTATGGGCTCGTCCAGAAAATGTTCGATGTTGTCAGGCGTATGACTCGAAACCGTAACGGTGGGGTCCGGCTGGATATCCAGGCTCTTCTGAACTGTGGGTATAGCCGGGCTCTCCTTCATCGCATCACCACTGCCATTCGTCTCCCCGTGCTCATCTTCACTAGGTCTGACCTTCCGCGGCTCCTCTCTAGTAGGAAGTTGTCGCACATGGCATGGTACCGGGGCATGAATCAACCGTTGGTGTCGCAGCAACTGACTGCGTCGTTTGAAGAGTTGACCACAACCGTTACATTGTTCCGTCGCGCCCTCGTGGAATGAGCGTTCGTGGCACAGTAAATGATCCTCCCGATTGAATGACCGTGCGCAGGTTGTACAAGTATACCGAGCATCGTTGTGGGTGGAGGCCTCGTGGCGTCGTAAATTATCTAGACGGGTAAACCGCTTCTGGCAAGTTGTGCAAGTGAACATCTTGGTGGTTGACAGAGTGTCTGATGAAACGACCAGGCCGCTTCCCTTTTATAGCACGCTAGCTGGTGATCTATTTTTAGCACACTCAGTTCAACTATCTCCAAGTCGAGGGCCGAGCCGTGACATCTTCGGTAACCTCCGTGTCTCTTCGGTCACCTCCGTAACGTCAACGATCAACATGTAGACATATAGAGTATGTACGGCATGTTATGGTATTCATCAGTGCATGAGTGACGCATTCAGCCGATGGTGGTGGTCGGTCAGCTTGGTAACGAAAAACGTAACATTGGTCACACTCTCCACTGTCCACTTGGTGTTGGGGCGTTGTTGTTGGGCCCATTCCAAGGGATCCACGGTGTGCAGTTTATCCAGCATCGTCTCTAGCGACACTCGGTTACTGATGGTAAACGATTGGTCAAATACCCGGATGTTACTGCTCGGGTAAAAATATCGGACTTGGACTGTCTCCTTATGCTGCAGCACATAACCATACGCCAGATTCAATCTGAAGGCCGTAGTTTGATCTTTGAAGATGGCTTCCACGTAGCTACGGGCGAGGTCGGTCATGGGAAATTGTAGATATCTTGAATAGGGCGATGACGGTAGAAACAGTGCCGGATCATGGGCCAATGGCGCCGATAAATGTCACTCACTGGATGGTCTTCGTGTAACAGATCGCTGGGAACATTTATGGGTTCGTCCACGAAGTGTACTTTGCCCTCCACGTCGAACAAAATCTGGCCCAAGATCTTGTCGTCGGAATTTGACTGTTGAATTAGGGCGACATCATCATCGGCCCTCGTGCGATGGGTGGGAGTTCCCCCTGTTTCGATATTGATGCCTACGGGCTCTTCTACCTGCAAACGTGGCTGCGGAACAGTGTGTCGTGTGCGTTGGTGTCGCAGCAACTGACTGGTCAGTTTGAAAAGCCGACCACATTCTTCGCATGGACGCTTGGGTACTTCATGGCGTGCACGTGTGTGGCGCTGTAAATGATCCGGGCGCTGAAACGACAGTGTACATATCGTATAGTTATACCGGGCGGTTCCTTCGTGCTTGGTAGCCTCATGGCGGCGCAAGTCGTGCAGACGAGTGAATGATTTCGAGCACGTAGTACAAGTGAACATCTTGGTGGTTGACAGAGTGTCTGATGAAACGGCCAGGCCGCTTCCCTTTTATAGCACGCTAGCTGGTATCATGTTCGGGCACCTCCGTGTCTCTTCGGATGTAAAAGTCCCCGGATGTAAAAGTGCCCGGATGTTTACGAATGTTCCACCATTCCGGACTTCTATCAGGTCCATGTCCAGAAGCTCTCATGTCCTGCATGTGAATAGTCACATTGTGTGTGTATGCATGTGTGTATGCGTCTGTGTGTGTGTGTGTGTGTGTGTGTGTGTGTGTGTGTGTGTGTGTGTGTGTGTGTGTGTGTGTGTATGCGTGTATGTGAGTGTGGGTTTGTGTGTGGGTGTATGCTTGCGTGTATGCATGTGTGTGTGTGTGTGTGTGTGTGTGTGTGTGCAGCGTGTATGTGTGTATGCGCCTGTGTGTATGCGTGTGTGTCTGGGTGTATGTGTGTGTGTGTGTGCGTGTGTGTGTCTGTGTATGCATGTGTGCATGCGTCTGTGTGTGCGTGTGTGTGTGTATGCGTGTGCATATGCGTGCGTGTGTATGCGTGCGTGCGTGTATGCAAGTGTGTGTATGCGTCTGTGTATGCGAGCGTTTGTGTGCGTATGCAAATGTGTGTTTGCGTGTGTGTGTATGTGTGTGCGTGTGTGTGGGTAGGTGGTTGTGAGTGTGTGTGTGCGTGTGCGTGCATGTGAGTATGTATGTGTGTGTATGTATGCCTCTGTGTGTGTGTGTGTATGTGTGTGCTTGCGAGTGTGTTTCTTGGATCGGAGCTCTTGGAGCTCAAAGCCTGTGGAGCTCAGAGGTCGGAAGTGACATTTGCATATGACCTCTGTGAGGTCACTTCCGCTTGCGTTCGCGTGACCGGAAGTGACCTTTGACCCCGGCGCGTGACCGGAACTGACCTTTGACCCTGGCGCGCAAAGGTTTCCACCGCGGTGGAAACCTTTACACCGCGCGCGCCGGGGTCAAACCGCGCGCGCTCGAAATCATTCACTCGTCTGCACGACTTGCGCCGCCATGAGGCTACCAAGCACGAAGGAACCGCCCGGTATAACTGTACGATATGTACACTGTCGTTTCAGCGCCCGGATCATTTACAGCGCCACACACGTGCACGCCATGAAGTACCCAAGCGTCCATGCGAAGAATGTGATCGGCTTTTCAAACTGACCAACGCACACGACACCCTGTTCCGCAGCCACGTTTGCAGGTAGAAGAGCCCGTAGGCATCAATATCGAAACAGGGGGAACTCCCACCCATCGCACGAGGGCCGATGATGATGCCGCCCTAATTCAACAGTCGAATTCCGACGACAAGATCTTGGGCCAGATTTTGTACGACGTGGACGGCAAAGTACACTTCGTGGACGAACCCATAAATGTTCCCAGCGATCTGTTACACGAAGACCATCCAGTGAGTGACATTTATCGGCGCCATTGGCCCATGATCCGGCACTGTTTCTACCGTCATCGCCCTATTCAAGATATCTACAATTTCCGACTGACCGACCTCGCCCGTCTACGTAGCTACGTGGAAGCTATCTTCCAAGATCAAACTACGGCCTTCAGATTGAATCTGGCGTTTGGTTATGTGCTGCAGCATAAGGAGACAGTCCAAGTCCGATATTTTTACCCGAGCAGTAACATCCGGGTATTTGACCAACCGTTTACCATCATTAACCGAGTGTCGCTAGAGACGATGCTGGAGAAACTGGACACCGTGGATCCCTTGGAATGGGCCCAACAACAACGCCCCAACACCAAGTGGACAGTGGAGAGTGTGACCAATGTTACGTTTTTCGTTACCAAGCTGACCGACCACCCCCATCGGCTGAATGCGTCACTCATGCACTGATGAATACCATAACATGCCGTACATACTCTATATGTCTACATGTTGATCGTTGACGTTACGGAGGTGACCGAAGAGACACGGAGGTTACCGAAGATGTCACGGCTCGGCCCTCGACTTGGAGATAGTTGAACTGAGTGTGCTAAAAATAGATCACCAGCTAGCGTGCTATAAAAGGGAAGCGGCCTGGTCGTTTCATCAGACACTCTGTCAACCACCAAGATGTTCACTTGCACAACTTGCCAGAAGCGGTTTACCCGTCTAGATAATTTACGACGCCACGAGGCCTCCACCCACAACGATGCTCGGTATACTTGTACAACCTGCGCACGGTCATTCAATCGGGAGGATCATTTACTGTGCCACGAACGCTCATTCCACGAGGGCGCGACGGAACAATGTAACGGTTGTGGTCAACTCTTCAAACGACGCAGTCAGTTGCTGCGACACCAACGGTTGATTCATGCCCCGGTGCCATGGTATGTGCGACAACTTCCTACTGAAGAGGAGCCGCGGAAGGTTAGACCTAGTGAAGATGAGCCCGGGGAGACGAATGCCACTGGTGATGCGATGAAGGAGAGCCCACCTATACCCACAGTTCAGAAGAGCCTGGATATCCAGCCGGACCCCACCGTTACGGTTTCGAGTCATACGCCTGACAACATCGAACATTTTCTGGACGAGCCCTCAAATGTTCCTAGCGATCTCTTACAGGACGCCCATCCAGTGAGTGACATCTATCGGCGCCATTGGTCCATGATACGGCACTGTTTTCACCGTCATCGCCCTATTCAAGATATCTACAATTTCCGACTGACCGACCTCGTCCGTCTACGTAGCTACGTGGAAGCCATCTTCAAAGATCAAACTACGGCCTTCAGATTGAATCTGGCGTTTGGTTATGTGCTGCAGCATAAGGAGACAGTCCAAGTCCGATACTTTTACCCGAGCAGTAACATCCAGGTATTTGACCAACCGTATACCATCATTAACCGAGTGTCGCTAGAGACGATGCTGGAGAAACTGGACACCGTGGATCCCTTGGAATGGGCCCAACAACAACGCCCCAACACCAAGTGGACAGTGGAGAGTGTGACCAATGTTACGTTCTTCGTGACCAAGCTGACCGACGAACCCATCGGGTGAATGTATTCACCCATGCACTGATTGATACTCAGAATGCACAAACAACTATCTGAGGATATGTTGCCTCAACGGTATCCTGGGCTGCCCGACGATGATTAGAATAAACGGTTCAAAGCGAACATGGCCGAAGATGGAACTTTCTGAAATAGAGACTTCTGATTGGACAAGAATACATCTAACGGACAGGAACGAATATGACAGATGCAAATGGTGGCCTCTGATTGGACAAGAGTCTTCTTGAATTGTAACACCAAGTGGATAGTGGAGATAATGACCAATGTTACGTTCTTCGTGGTTAAACTGACCACCACCCCCATCGGATGAAAGTATTCACCCATGCACTGATAAATACTCAGAATGCACAAACGACTATCTGAGGATATGTTGCCTCAACGGTATCCTGGCCTGCCCGACGATGATTAGAATAAACGGTTCAGATGGCACTTTCTGAAATGGAGACTTCTGATTGGACAAGAATACATCTAACGGACAGGAACGAATATGAAACATGCAAATGGTGGCCTCTGATTGGATAAGAATCTTCTTGAATTGAAAATATACCCAACGCGGTTCCCCCAGCGTGGGTATGATGTAACATTGGGGAGAATATATATGAAAAAAACTTCTTGTTGTTGTTGTTCTCTCATGTGTCATCCTTGTTGTTGCTGCTGTTGTTGTTCTCCCTCCGGTCTATATCATGGCGTTATGTTAGAGTGTTAAGGTGTAACGACGGACGTTGACGGGCATCACTGCCTTTCGAAGAATTAGTGACAATTCCATGGAATATCAGAGCTTCTGATCTATTTCACCAGGGCGTTGAAGCATTTAGAATGGTGTTGGTGGGCGTTGCTACAAGATGACTCCTCACACGGTCCATTTGGACCGCGGATGGTCCATCTCTACACCAAATAACATCCTTCACTGCTAAAAAATGCCCACTTTCGCTACTACTCGTACTGATGACGTCACCAATGACGTCACAGATGCTGTAAATAGCCCTCAAATCGGGGTCAATACTCCGAGAGCTACAACATGACACCTCCCATGACGCATTCGCAACGCGGATGGTCCATCTCTACACCAAATACCTTCCTGTACTGCCCCAAAAGGCTCACTTTCGCTACTACTCTTACTGATGACGTCATCGATGACGTCACAGATGACGGGAACATCCCTCAAATCGGAATGTACACCCCGAGAACTACCAAATGACATCTCCCAGGACGCATTCGGACCAAGGATGGTCCATCTCGACCCCAAATACCTTCCTTCACTGCCCCAAAATGGCCACTTTACTTACTACAACCAACTGCGCATGCGCAGATTGACGCGACTTGCACTTAAAAACACACCATTCTGACTCTACCCCACACAAGCTTCACTTTGACACCTTCCACGACCCATTCGGACCCATAGCGGTGCATCTCTACCCCAAACACACACCCACATACCCCCCAAAATGCCTGCTTTCTATACTACGGGCCAGACTGCGCATGCGCAGACTATTGAACACCCAGGACGACCCATTAGTCCAGTCGGATGCTCCTCCACGAGAGCTTCAAAATAAGACCTCATACGACACCATAGGACCATTAGGGACTCACCTAGACCCCAAAACGTCCACCCCGTATGGGCCTATACTCCCATAGCCATGCAGTATAGGCCTATGGGCCTACCCAAGCCTCGGTGACTTTTTCCAAAAATTTCACCGTTTCGCTCCGGGACCCTTCCCATCGTGTTCTAAATGACGAGACGTGAAAAACAAATCCAAACAACCATACCGCAAATGTATAGAAGTAGGTTTCCCAGTGGGACATACATCGGTCCTATACCATAAGTATGGGACTATATGGGCTGTATGGTACTTTTTCAAAAATGTCACCGTTTCGCTCCGGGACACTTCCTATCGTGTTCTAAATGACGAGACTAAGAAAACAAATCCAAACAACCACACCGCAAATCTATAGAAGTAAGTTTCCCAGTGGGACAAACATTGGTCCTATACCCCCAGTATGGGACTATATGGGTCTATATGGGGCTATATGGTACTTTTTCAAAAATTTCACCGATTCGCTCCGGGACACTTTCTATCATGTTCTAAATGACGAGACTAAGAAAACAAATCCAAACAACCTATACCGCAAATGTCTAGAATTAGGCTTCCCAGGGGAACAAACATTGGTCCGATACCCCCAGTATGGGACTATATGGGGCTATATCGTACTTTTTCAAAAATTTCACCGATTCGCTCCGGGACACTTCCTATCATGTTTGTCTTGACGAGACTAAGAAAATGAGACCCCACAACCTATACCGCAAATGTCGAGAAGTAGGTTTCCCAGGATGGTCCTATACCCCCCATACCCGATATAGGCATTTTCCCGTAATTTGGAATAAAGTCCGTGTTCCGTATTTTTCCAGGAAAAATTTTACATACACCCACCCTGGAACTAGGGGGAGATAACTCTATTGATAGGCAAGCCCCGTTAAGCCCGGCGACCTATATGCCCCCCATACCCCATATAGGCATTTTCCCGGATTTTTCGATAAAGTCCGTGTTCCGTTTTATTTTCAGGAAAAATTTTACATGCACCCACCCCATTGACTGGATGCCCCTTCACCTAGGCTTCACATGGATACCTCATACAACTCCATCGGCCCATTAGGGGCTGCCCTAGATCCCAAAACGTCTATTTCCATACCCTTTTCCCACAATTCCCTGTCTGCGCATGCGCAGAATGGTGACAACGCTCGAGCCGCTAGTCCAGTCATATGCCCCTTCATGAATGTTTCACATGGATACCTCATACGCCTCCATCGGACCATTAGGGGCTCCCCTAGCTCCAAAACGTCTATTTTCATACCCTTTGGCCACCGCGCATGCGCAGAATGCCGATATTTCAACCCCCACACCCAGCCCATCAGATGCCCCTTCACGAATGCTTCACATGGATACCTCATACAACTCCATTGGACCATTAGGGGCTCCCCTAGCTCCAAAACGTCTATTTTCATACCCTTGGCCACCGCGCATGCGCAGAATGCCGATATTTCAACCCCACACCCAGCCCATCAGATGCCCCTTCACGAATGCTTCACTTTGATACCTCATACGCCTCCATCGGACCATTAGTGGCTCCCCTAGATCCCAAAACGTCTATTTCCATACCCTTGGGCCACCGCGCATGCGCAGAATGCCGATATTTCAACCCTACATCCAGCCCATCAGATGCCCCTTCACGAATGCTTCACATGGATACCTCATGCAACTCCATTGGACCATTATGGGCTCCCCTAGCTCCAAAACGTCTATTTTCATACCCTTTGGCCACCGCGCATGCGCAGAAGGCCGATATTTCAACCCCACACCCAGCCCATTAGATGCCCCCTCACATAAGCTTCACTTTGATACCTCATTCGCCTCCATCGGACCATTAGTGGTCCCTAGATCCCAACACGTCTATTTTCATACCGTTGGGCCACCGCGCATGCGCAGAATGCCGATATTTCAACCCCACACCCAGCCCATTAGATGCCGCCTCACATAGGCTTCACTTTGATACCTCACTCCACCCCATCGGACCATTTTATCTAGGGACTACTTTTTCTCCGCGGAAGCTTTTTCCCGCGACCGCATCACCGCCAGGACCGCATCACCGCGGAGGAATACATTCCCTGCAACAATTGGAACTCTCCTGTGTTGGAGGTAGCTTTTTGGCCATTCTACCGGAACTATACTGCACTTGACCTCTCCTCCCGTGACCTCCCTAATATGCAAATTTTTGAGGTCAATGTGCCTCAATTTATTGTTTACCTACTATTGACTATCTTCCCCATTTCTGATAGCTTCTCCTGTATTTCATTGATTTTACCCCCTTTTTGTTCTATTCTTTTCTGTACTGTATTTAACTGCGAAATCACGAATTTTAATTTTACATAGGTCCCATTTAGCTTGGGCATCGCCCTGTGTGCCCGTGTGCTCTAATTTCAGGCTTTCAATATATACGTTTAATTCATTTACATAATTTTGATCGCTTAATAATGCATTGTTGAACTTCCAGTAGGATGGCCCTGTTTTAATCTTTTCCAAACAAATTTCTGCATACACAAAACGGTGATCACTACCAGGGCAGTCCAAAATGTCGCATGCTTTAATTTTTTCAAATAAATTGTCTGATGTAAAAAAGTAATCGAGCCACCGGGCGATAAAATTAGGCTTGTGCCTAGCCCATGTAAATCCTTTTCTTCTGCATGATATAGACGCCATGTGTCGTTCAGTTCTAAATTGGTCGTCATATTGCAAAATGCTTCACATTCCTTTTCAGAGTGGTTATTACCAGCTATTATATCCAAGGAGTTATTTTGAACAGAATTAAAATCTCCTACCATAATACAATTTCTGCAAGATAAATGTAATATTTCCATTTTTTCTGCACGTCTTCATAAAATTTCAGCTTATCTTGTACCCCATTCGGTGCATATACATTACTAATACAAAAAAAGTCCCCGTCATGTTCAAAAGTAAGTGCCAGCAGTTTATCTTCTTTAATTTTCACTTCAGCGTTCACAATTTCAAATCCATTTTTTACTAGAGTCAATAATCCTCTACTAGCACTAGTTCCCTCACTCCAAAATAAATCCCCTCCCCATTCTTTTTTCCATTTCTCCGCATCTTCTTTAATAACATGAGCCTCCTGAACACATATTATGTCAAAATTATTCTTTCTTAGATTTCTAAAGATTGATTTTCGTTTCAAGTCCTTTCTAAGCCCATTAGCGTTAATTGTCGCAATTCTAAACATTATGTACTAAAAGTTATTTACAACAGAGTACGCTGTGTCCATGGTTTTCTGTTTTCTCTCCTGTCGTTCGGGAGGCGTCGGTGGGGTGTGGGTCCGCTTAAACCAATCCTTGGACCATGCTGGGTTAACACTGTCGATCAGCATCGGATGTTGAACTTGATCGTGGGCGTTGATCGATCATCATTCCAGGATTGATGATTTGTCTGCGGTGATTTATCACCGCACGGCCGCGCATGTTAAACGTCTGCGGTACTCCCTCGTTTGGAACCTCTGTAGGTGAGGATTGACCGCTGTGATCAAACGTCGTGTCTTTTGTTTCGCCGCCTGTCTCGTTTGCAGCCACTTCGCTGTCGATTTCATGGTCTGTGTCTGATGCTGTCTGTTGAGGTTTGTTGACACTCGCCTGTTGATGTTTACTGATGTTTGTCTCATCGACGCGCTCGAAATCGGGACAACAGGCATCGCGAGACATGTGGCCGGGCATTTTATACGCCCTGCACACCACGGTGTTTGTGCACACGGATTTGTGGTGACCCTGAATTAGACAGTTTGCACATGTTTTTATTTTTGGATCCTGTTCTTTATGGTACAGTCTTGCCCTGAATAAACCAACATCAACTAATCGTGGAAGGGGCTCACTAGGGACATCAATGTAAATAAATCTTCGACCAGTCTTCCACCTGGTAAGCTGACCGCGTTTATCGCGATCCCTTTCAAACATAAGCTTTGATCTTTTTGTACACCCCAACTTTTCTATAGTTTTTTTAACTTCTTCTTCAGAATACGATAGAGGAATTTCACTCAGCACCAACTTCGTGCTCGGTTTCTGAAGTCCATCGTTGTTATCCCCTGTTATGAACGGGTTTTTGTCACGAAGTGACACACTTTGGCCACGTAATGTTAGTCCACTGACCAACAACTGGGCCCTGGCCTGCTCCGTGTTGGGATAGATTCGCCATAGGTCCCGAATACGCTGAGCACCATCGATAGATTTGTAACCGGTTAAAGCCTCAGCCTCTGTACAAATTTCTCTTGTCGTCAAATAATCATCTTTCTCGCCAGTATTGATATCTCTAGATAGAAAGAATACAGGCCGAATTCTGATAAATTCTTTCTCCTTCGTTTGGTCATCGCTCTGGCTAACCGCCATGTTTTCACGATGTTCGGACAAACACCAGTTCGTTTTGTTTCAAAATATCAGTCCTTTCGACTCACAAGGCCTTGAAAACTTCTCAGGTCGTTTTCTGTCAACTTACTGTAGGTTTTCAATAGATTTTGTATACAGTAATATCAAGATTGATATATTTTGGCAGAAAATGTCCCACCGCAAAAATTACCACCTCCAGTCGACATCGACCGGAACTACTACTGCGTCTTGGATGACAATATTATAGTCAGCTGCATGCCCCTCTACGTTAGTGGCCATCAAGGCGAAGGTCGGAGGCGCCCGTATCAGTCGGATTTTGATGGAGATCTTGTTCAAGAGGTACCGGTCTTGCATGAACATATCTGCGTGCAGTCGACCCATGAGATCCACCGAGGCACCGTTCGCAGTGAAAGCCTTCCGTTTATTATATCCCACATTGTCCACCGTGTCCATGTGCTCGGGGGTGTCCTGGTAGAATAAAGCGGCTGTCAGCTGAGATTTTTTAGCCTCTCGGCCATACGACAACAGTGTCTCGATGTAGGCTCGATAGGGGTACGTGTTGGTCGAGTCAATGATGAGTTTGCGCAGAGAAAAATATCCACCTGTTGAAACATCGAGTGCAGCCAGAGATTCGTCGGGCCCACCGTTGCAGCTTGGATGATTCTGGAGCCATCCCCATTGACCACCTTGGCTTTCACATACAACTATGTATGGGCTAAATCCACATGGGCCGTATCCGCATTACTGATGGTGAACTCGATGGGCCCTGTTTCGTTGATGCTGGACAGCGGGAGATGCTCCACCCATAATCCTTGTTCGGCACTGGTCTGTGTGGGCGGGACGGTCCACAAATCAAATTCACTGTTGGTGGAGGGGCAGGACTCGGCGTGGATCAAGGACATGCTTTAAGAAAAGATATCCCGGGTCTTCGATGTGCGTCGTCGCTGGGTCGGTCGTCGACTGGTGCGTGGTCTCGGTGGTGCAGGTCTTTTATTCCCTACGATACGTTGTGCTTTGGCCACCAAGACGCCTCCCGCTTCTTTGGCCCGCCGTTTCAAGGCTTCTTTGGGTGCCGTACCCCCCAAGACATCACCGGCCACTTGCAGTCCACTGCGTACCGCTTGTTTGGCGATTGCTTTCACCCCACGCGTCACCAAGGGCAGGAACGTTTTGACGATGCTGCCAAGTATGTTCCCCAGCCCATGTCCTCGTTGCATGCGTGCACCGCTAAAGACCGGAAAGCCACCCCCGGCCTGTTGGGCATAATAGTCGGCATAGCTGCGTGCATCGCACTCGTAAGGTAATTTCATTATGCAAAGTGGGGAGCACGTGCTTGTCGAAAATGAAGTGTCAGCACCACTTTTCCTCGTTCGAATGCCACCGGTCGTCCCGTGTCATCTCTTATATCCACCGTGATCGTGTTGATGTCGGTTTGTCGTACGGGCAGGTAGAGCATGTGGGTGAAACTGTGCGTGACTTGATCTCCATACGTCTTTTTAATGGGGACCACCCGTAACAGAGGTGTGTTGATATCGCCCACGATGTGGTTGTCCACTACGTCCGAGTAGACGTAGAGTCCGTACATACCCGACTTCATATCCATCGGGATCTCGCCATGGTCCTCGGATGGACCCGTGTAGGTCGCGTGAGCGAGACCCAGCATTTGCTGTAGGATAGGACTCAGTACGACACACACGTTGGCGGTGAGAAGGATCTGTGCCTTGTCGTTGTATGCGTTGTAATCGAAGTCCACGTGATTCTTGAAGGGAAAGGCCGCTTCTCTCTTGCAGGAAACTAGCCTATGTTTATGTATACTATGATTGTCTTTTTGAATTTGGTGCTAATACTTTTATGTGGAAAATGGAATAGGTCTTTGGATTATGGACGCGGATATTCTCTAATGGACGACGGCTGGATTATGAATGACGGACTAGACGCTTGTAACTTGATGGGTTTTGATGTATTCGTGACCTCCCGTAGAGCCTTACAGTGCAACAGTCTTGTCAGCCCACCCATGAACTCCTTGGGGGTATCGTATTGGCCTTCGGGGAGGGTGAGTCGGGTGTTTTTCCCTTCGTAGGTCACCTCGTACCACACTTCATTGGCTCGCACGTTGTACCACGACCCCTCAGCCCAGCTTGTTTCTTGAACGATGCAGGTACACTCTTCAGCTCTTCGTCTTCCACCCACTGTGGGGCTGTGAGTGCTACCCCTGGTAATGGCGGCTGTTGGAGCGATGCTGAGGTCGGCGGTGTGTCACGTGGTGGTGGTGGTGGTGGGGTAGAGAAGGTTTTGTATTGGTCCATGAACGTCATGTACCGTTGAAGCGTCTCATTGTACCGTTGTACTTTCTCACTGTCGCTTAACCCCGCTTTCTGTAAGATCTGTTGCATCTCTCCATCGAGGGTGTTTATGTTCTTCACCGTAGGTGGGACAGGGTAGGGCGATTGGAGGTTTTGAAGGAACCGTGGTTCGACGAGGACCATGTTTTTCGTGTGGTTCATTGTCGGCCGAAGAGTCCACCCAATATTGGACCCAACACGGAAGCGGCCAACGGTGCTAAGATGGCCCCGAGAAAGCCGCCTTTCTGTAACACCTTTTTCTTTTGTGTTTCAGGGACCCGCTTCTGGACTAAGGTTCGGAAACCTGTCTTATGCTTGGCCAACTTGGTCTTCTGAGCCGGAGTCAGTGGTACGTTGCCTTTTAACAGGTTGTACCCGATCTCGCACAGACAGCGTACAAGGTCAGGCTCCGCACCGCGTACAATGGTTCGGACCAACTCGGGTGGGGCCATCTTCAATACACGGAGCGTGGGAGCGTGCTTCCGTACTCGCGCAGACATCATGTACAACTAATGCCAGAACCCACAACTCTGCCCTTTTTATCTACTTCAGAGAACAGAGACAAATTCAACCATGCTGTGATATTCATTCTTTTTATTATCCCCATCATCAAAACACACACTCCAGCTGGGAGAGCCACTGTGGGTGTGTTTACATTATTTTTGAATGTACACGTGGTGGGCCTCTCCGGGAAAGATGCCGGTCCGTAGTCGAAGGTGGTCGGGGGTGGCTTGCTTGAGGTCGAAGAGCATATACCCGTGCTGAGAGGTTGTGCCATCTTTAAAGGCTTCCAACGCAAACGGTGTGCGGCCGGGATACATCTGTCTCGCCAGGTGCAGCAGTTGAGTGGTATCTCTCGGGTTTTTGAAGACCACCAGGTAGTGGGCATTTAAGCCGATGTTCCGATGTTCTTTGTTTTTACTGAACAGATTCTGCACAATGTAGATGATGCTGAGCCGTCGATGGTGGCTGCCTTTGGTAAAGAGTTGGGTGACCCGCGCATCCGTCTCCGCCATGAGATCATCCAGAACCACCAAGGTGTCGGTTTCCAAATCGGCCAGGTTGGGTAGATCTTCCACGAACGTGATGTGGGGCATTGCTGCATACGCTTCCTGCCATTCTCCGTACACCACACGACTCGGGCAATGGGTGAGGTGATTATGCTGTCGGCGTGTTGAAGGAGCTTCCTGACGAAGTGCGTTTTGCCGGGGCCCGTCGGTCCTGCAATGACGCAAGTGAAGGGATGCTGCCACCGAGGGTCCATGGTTCGAGCTGTATGCGTGGTAACCCGCTCTTGTAAATTTCGTACGAGTGAACTGGAGTGGTGGTGGTGAGTAGAACGTCGGTCGTCGTTGTCTGTTCACTGCGAGTGATGATGGTGGTGGGTACAACGTCGGTCGTCGTTGTCTGTTCACTGTGAGGGATGAAATCCGGTGGGTCTTCAGACGTAGTGGGTGTTCTTGGTGTAGGTGTGGAGCTTGGTGTGGAGCTCGACGTGGCTTGTACACGGGGTGTGGTAGTGACTGGGCTCGATACGGGGTTGACTGGTGCTATCTGTAGACCGGTTTCACTGGTGGCTGGTGTTCTCAGTTGGTTAAGTAACGTGCTGACATAGGCTACGTCGTAAAATACACCTC
>JAVTVY010049478.1:0-23315 GCA_036873755.1 Hanleya hanleyi
ATAGATGTCACTCACTGGATGGGCGCCCTGTAAGAGATCGCTAGGAACATTTATGGGCTCGTCCAGAAAATGTTCGATGTTGTCAGGCGTATGACTCGGAACCGTAACGGTGGGGTCCGGCTGGATATCCAGGCCGTCCTGGACCGTGGGTATAGGCAGGCTCTTCGTCATCGCATCACCAGTGGCGTTCGTCTCTCCGGGTTCATCTTCACTGGGTCTGACCTTCCGCGGCCCCTCTTTAGTGGAAAGTTGTCGCCCAAACCGCAGAGACGGGGCATGCATCAAACGTTGGTGCTGTCTAAACCGACTGGGTCGTTTGAAGAGTCGACCACAATCATTACATAGTACCGTCGCACCCGCGTGAAGTACCCTCTCATGACGCAGTAAATGATCCTTCCGATTGAATGACCGTGCGCAGATTATACAAGTATACCGGGCATCGTTGTGGATGGAGGCCTCGTGGCGTCGTAACTTATCTAGACGAGTAAACGGCTTCTGGCAAGTTGTGCAAGTGAACATCTTGGTGGTTGACAGAGTGTCTGATGAAACGTCCAGGCCGCTTCCCTTTTATAGCACGCTAGCTGGTGATCTATTTTTAGCACACTCAGTTCAACTATCCCCAAGTCGAGGGCCGAGCCGTGACATCTTCGGTAACATCCGTGTCTCTTCGGTCACCTCAGTACCGTCAACGATCAACATGTAGACATATAGAGTATGTACGGCATGTTATGGTATTCATCAGTGCCTGAGTGACGCATTCAGCCGATGGGAGTGGTCGGTCAGCTTGGTAACGAAAAACGTAACATTGGTCACACTCTCCACTGTCCACTTGGTGTTGGGGCGTTGTTGTTGGGCCCATTCCAAGGGATCCACCGTGTCCAGTTTCTCCAGCATCATCTCTAGCGACACTCGGTTAATGATGGTAAACGGTTGGTCAAATACCCGGATGTTACTGCTCGGGTAAAAATATCGGACTTGGACTGTCTCTTTATGCTGCAGCACATAACCAAATGCCAGATTCAATTTGAAGGCCGTAGTTTGATCTTTGAAGATGGCTTCTACGTAGCTACGTAGACGGGCAAGGTCGGTCAGTCGGAAATTGTAGATATCTTGAATAGGGCGATGACGGTACAAACAGTGCCGGATCATGGGCCAATGGCGCCGATAAATGTCACTCACTGGATGGTCTTCGTGTAACAGATCGCTGGGAACATTTATGGCTTCGTCCACGAAGTGTACTTTGCCCTCCACGTCGTACAAAATCTGGCCCAAGGTCTTGTCGTCGGAATTTGACTGTCGCTAAAGGTGACCGGAACTGACCTTTGACCCCGGCGCGCGCGGTGTAAAGGTTTCCACCGCGGTGCGGTGGAAACCTTTGCGCGCCGGGGTCAAAGGTCAGTTCCGGTCACCTTTAGCGACGTACACCAAACAGAAGCGAGTATTTAAAATCCGTCATAGAGCTCTCGTCCAATCAGAAGCGAGTATTTTGACCCGGTGCATTATGGGACATATCGAAGATGGCGGTTCCAAAATGGCGGATCCAACATGGCGGCTCCAAAATGGCGGCGTATGAGAGCTTCTGGACATGGACCTGATAGAAGTCTGGAATGGTGGGACATTCGTAAACATTCAGGCACTTTTACATCCGGGGACTTTTACATCCGAAGAGACACGGAAGTGCCCGAACATGATATCAGCTAGCGTGCTATAAAAGGGAAGCGGTCTGGCCGTTTCATCAGACACTCTGTCAACCACCAAGATGTTCACTTGTACTACGTGCGCGAAATCATTCACTCGTCTGCACGACTTGCGCCGCCATGAGGCTACCAAGCACGAAGGAACCGCCCGGTATAACTGTGCGATATGTACACTGTCGTTTCAGCGCCCGGATCATTTACAGCGCCACACACATGCACGCCATGAAGTACCCAAGCGTCCATGCGAAGAATGTGGTCGGCTTTTCAAACTGACCAGTCAGTTGCTGCGACACCAACGCACACGACACCCTGTTCCGCAGCCACGTTTGCAGACAGAAGAGCCCGTAGGCATCAATATCGAAACAGGGGGAACTCCCACCCATCGCACGAGGGCCGATGATGATGTCGCCCTAATTCAACAGTCAAATTCCGACGACAAGACCTTGGGCCAGATTTTGTACGACGTGGAGGGCAAAGTACGCTTCGTGGACGAAGCCATAAATGTTCCCAGCGATCTGTTACACGAAGACCATCCAGTGAGTGACATTTATCGGCGCCATTGGCCCATGATCCGGCACTGTTTCTACCATCATCGCCCTATTCAAGATATCTACAATTTCCGACTGACCGATCTCGCCCGTCTACGTAGCTACGTAGAAGCCATCTTCAAAGATCAAACTACGGCCTTCAAATTGAATCTGGCGTTTGGTTATGTGCTGCAGCATAAAGAGACAGTCAAAGTCCGATATTTTTACCCGAGCAGTAACATCCGGGTATTTGACCAACCGTTTACCATCATTAACCGAGTGTCGCTAGAGACGATGCTGGAGAAACTGGACACCGTGGATCCCTTGGAATGGGCCCAACAACAACGCCCCAACACCAAGTGGACAGTGGAGAGTGTAACCAATGTTACGTTTTTCGTTACCAAGCTGACCGACCACTCCCATCGGCTGAATGCGTCACTCATGCACTGATGAATACCATAACATGCCGTAATACTCTATATGTCTACATGTTGATCGTTGACGGTACGGAGGTGACCGAAGAGACACGGATGTTACCGAAGATGTCAAGGCTCGGCCCTCGACTTGGGGATAGTTGAACTGAGTGTGCTAAAAATAGATCACCAGCTAGCGTGCTATAAAAGGAAAGCGGCCTGGACGTTTCATCAGACACTCTGTCAACCACCAAGATGTTCACTTGCACAACTTGCCAGAAGCTGTTTACTCGTCTAGATAAGTTACGACGCCACGAGGCCTCCATCCACAACGATGCCCGGTATACTTGTATAATCTGCGCACGGTCATTCAATCGGAAGGATCATTTACTGCGTCATGAGAGGGTACTCCACGCGGGTGCGACGGTACTATGTAATGATTGTGGTCGACTCTTCAAACGACCCAGTCGGTTTAGACAGCACCAACGTTTGATGCATGCCCCGTCTCTACGGTTTGGGCGACAACTTTCCACTAAAGAGGGGCCGCGGAAGGTCAGACCCAGTGAAGATGAACCCGGAGAGACGAACGCCACTGGTGATGCGATGACGAAGAGCCTGCCTATACCCACGGTCCAGGACGGCCTGGATATCCAGCCGGCCCCCACCGTTACGGTTTCGAGTCATACGCCTGACAACATCGAACATTTTCTGGACGAGCCCATAAATGTTCCTAGCGATCTCTTACAGGGCGCCCATCCAGTGAGTGACATCTATCGGCGCCATTGGTCCATGATACGGCACTGTTTCCACCGTCATCGCCCTATTCAAGATATCTACAATTTCCGACTGACCGACCTCACCCGTCTACGTAGCTACGTAGAAGCCATCTTCAAAGATCAAACTACGGCCTTCAAATTGAATCTGGCGTTTGGTTATGTGCTGCAGCATAAAGAGACAGTCCAAGTCCGATACTTTTACCCGAGCAGTAACATCCAGGTATTTGACCAACCGTTTACCATCATTAACCGAGTGTCGCTAGAGACGATGCTGGAGAAGCTGAACACCGTGGATCCCTTGGAATGGGCCCGGTTGCAACGCCCCAACACCAAGTGGACAGTGGACAGTGGACAGTGTGACCAATGTTACGTTCTTCGTGACCAAGCTGACCGACCAACCCATCGGGTGAATGTATTCACCCAGGCACTGATAGATACTCAGAATGCACAAGCAGCTATCTGAGGATATGTTGCCTCAACGGTATCCTGGGCTGCCCGATGATGATTAGAATAAACGGTTCAAAGCGAACATGGCCGAAGATGAAACTTTCTGAAATGAAGACTTCTGATTGGACAAGAATACATCTAACGGACAGGAACGAATATGACAGATGCAAATGGTGGCCTCTGATTGGACAAGTCTTCTTGAATTGTAACACCAAGTGGATAGTGGAGATAATGACCAATGTTGCGTTCTTCGTGGTTAAACTGACCACCACCTCCATCGGATGAAAGTATTCACCCATGCACTGATAGATACTCAGAATGCGCAAACAACTATCTGAGGATATGTTGCCTCAACGGTATCCTGGCCCGCCCGACGATGATTAGGATAAACGGTTCAGATGGCACTTTCTGAAATGGAGACTTCTGATTGGACAAGAATACATCTAACGGACAGGAACGAATATGAAACATGCAAATGGTGGCCTCTGATTGGATAAGAATCTTCTTGAATTGTAAATATAGCCAACGCGGCCCCCCCAGCGTGGGTATGATGTAACATTGGGGAAAATAAACTATATGAAAAAAACTTCTTGTTGTTGTTGTTCTCTCATGTGTCATCCTTGTTGTTCTCTCTCTGGTCTATATCATGGCGTTATGTTAGAGTGTTAAGGTGTAACGACGGGCCTTGACGGGCATCACCGCATTTCGAAGAATTAGTGACAATTCCATGGAATATCAGAGCTTCTGAGCTATTTCACCAGGGCGTTGAAGCATTAAGAATGGTGTTGGTGGGCGTTGCTACAAGATGACAGTCCATTTGGACCGCGGATGGTCCATCTCTATACCAAATAACATCCTTCACTGCTAAAAAAGGCCCACTTTCGCTACAACTTGTACTAATGACGTCACCAATGACGTCACAGATGCTATAAATTTCCCTGAAATCAGGGTCTATACTCCGAGAGCTACAACATGATACCCCACACGACGCATTCGCAACGCGGATGGTCCATCTCTACACCAAATACCTTCCTGCACTGCCCCAAAAGGCTCACTTTCGCTAATACTCCTACTGATGACGTCATCGATGACGTCACAGATGCTTCGGACATGCCTCAATTCGGAATGTACACCCCGAGAGCTACAAAATGACACCTCACACGACGCATTCGGACTAAGGATGGTGCATCTACACCAAACTCACCCTCACGCACCCACAAAATGTCCACTTTCGCTACTACTCGTACCGATGACGTCATCAATGACGTCACAGATGACGCGGACACCCCTCAAATCGGAATGTACACCCCGAGAACTACAAGATGACACCTTCCAGGACGCATTCGAACCGTGAATAGCCCATCTCGACCCCAAATACCTTCATGTACTGCCCGAAAATGTCCACTTTGGCTACTACTCGTACCGATGACGTCACCGATGACGTCACAGATGACGCCAACATCCCTCGAATCGGAATGTACACCCCGAGAACTACAAGATGACACCTTCGAGGACGCATTCGAACCGTGAATAGCCCATCTCGACCCCAAATAACTTCCTTCGCTGCCCCAAAATGGCCACTTTAGTTACTACAACCAACTGCGCATGCGCAGATTAACGCGACATGCATTCAAAAACACACCATTCTGAGTCTACCCCACACAAGCTTCACTTTGACACCTCACACGACCCATTCGAACCGTGATTAGCTCATCTCTAACCCAAACACACCCCTACATAGCACCCAAAATGCCTGTTTTCCATACTACGGCCAGACTGCGCATGCGCAGACTATTGAACACGGACGAACCATTAGTGTAGTCAAGTGCTCCTCCTCGAGAGCTTTAAAATAAGACCTCACTCTACCCCATCGGGCCACTAGTGCTCCAACATGTCCACCCCGTATGGATTGATACATACTAATATCCCAGTATATGAGTGTATATGGGTCTATATGGATCTATATACAAGCCTACGCGGTACTTTCAAATTTTTTCCCATCGTATTCTACATGATCAACCTCATAGCTCATAGTAAAAGCCATAAAAAAACCCGATCACCCCTATACCCATACAGGCCAAATATAGCGGACATGATCTTCGCTTGGGAATTGGTCTAGTCCGAGTTGTCTCCCTTGCACCAAAGCGTATAGATGGCGCTGTGGTTTGAACGACGTTATTATCCGGGCAAATTTTGGTCTTGAGCAACCATTTTGTTAGCGTTTTGTTAGCGTCCTGCATACGGAGGACGATTTCACTGATCATTGTGTTGTTTTCTGAGCTGGGGAACATTCTCTGTCGCAGTTTATAACGGAACTTTGTTCCTTTCGGTGTCCGCTGAGATGAATAATGTGATCTGCATCATGCATCGCCTGCATGTCACACGTAGACTGTAATCGAGGGAGTGTGCTGTGTTCGAGCGGACGCATCAATTTGTGTGATATCAGACAGGAAACGTGAAAATTGATATTCTTTCACAGATTTCGAAGTGTATACAGTTCTGGTGAGATGAACGCAGCCTTTATGATCAGCGATTGAACGATAATGTAGGCGAACGGTTGGTGATACCCATATTTTTTAGCATACGAATGCATCGTGATGAAGGCTTCATGGAATGCCGTAGGCCGGTAAGTGGAGTCGACCCCTTAAGCGAACAGCTGTTGCGTTGCCATGAGCAACGACACGTACACATTTGTTGGCTTTACATAGCATCGGCGGGAACAGATGCCGCTTTATTGAAAAATAACACCTCTTAGGCAGCAATCTGGCTAGCAAGGTAAGCCTTAACACTTATATTTTCATTGGATGCAAGGTTGTCTTGAGAAATATATCTCTAAATATGATTAATTATCGATTGTCTATCACGACAAACTAACACTCGGCTGAACAAATATGACCAATATGGCGGCCGTCCGAAGCTCGAAGACAGAAAATTGTCAAACTCCACAAATTAATATCTCAACAATTAGAACATCTTACGAGCTGATACTTCAGGACTAAATCATAAAATATCTGTACTTTCTAACCTTAGGAGAATTCGTCATGAAATTATTTAGAAATAGTTCATTCGCGCACTTTTTGTGACGCACTAAAACGAAGTTGACAGTTGTTTTTTAGTATAGGCTGCTATGGTGTGCGCGAAAAGCCGACTCAAATATAAAAATCTATTTTTCCGTAAATATGAAACGTACAAACTTCTTACGTCAGGACAATGTTCTCCTATATATGTACTTCCTATTTCCTACAGGAATTTTCCGTAGAAAATTTATAAATGGGTTAAACTTACAAAAAATGTCCGTAGGGGGGTCTTGAAATGTCTTGCCAAAACGATGTCAAAATTACCGGCAGACGATAAAACACCAAAAATAAACAAAGCGGGCTGTGTTAGTGAGGCTTCAGAATGTGGGTGTTTGTTTACATTCTGCAAATCGAACTAATTTTAAAATTAACCATAATATGTACTGAGTAGGTAATAATTTAAATTTTCACCACACTACCATCTATTTATCCATGTTAAAACACCAGGTACATTGGAAATAAAATTGATTTTCTTGGCTAAACAAATACGTGTAAACTATGGATTACAGTGTTATCATAATTCCGTGAAAAATTATAAGGGATTTATCGAAAAATAATAGGAAATTTTTATGCTTAAGTAACACAGCAAAAAAAAACACTGTGGGCAAGCCTATCTTGCACTGACTGACACTGGCCGCCATTTTGAAACACACCACCCACAACACACACAAACAAGCCGCCATTTTGAAAATATGCAAATGAGCGCCGGGAATGGGACAGGTGAAATTGTCCACCATTTTGAAACAAGCCGGGAAAAACCCAGAGACCTCATTTGCATATTTTCAGTAACAACAGGCCGCCATTTTGAAACACACCACCCACAACACACACAAACAAGCCGCCATTTTGAAAATATGCAAATGAGCGCCGGGAATGGGACAGGTGAAATTGTCCACCATTTTGAAACAAGCCGGGAAAAACCCAGAGACCTCATTTGCATAATGTGGACAACTACAGGCCGCCATTTTGAAACACACCACCCACAACACACACAAACAAGCCGCCATTTTGAAAATTAAGCCACCCTTGGGGAAAAACCCAAAGACCTCATTTGCATAATGTGGACAACTACAGGCCGCCATTTTGAAACACACCACCCCTAACACACACAAACAAGCCGCCATTTTGAAAATATGCAAATGAGGACTGGGGTGAAACAAGTGCAATTGTCCACCATTTTGAAACCGACCACCCCTAACATACAAAAACAAGCCGCCATTTTGAAAATATGCAAATGAGGGCTGGGGTGAAACAAGTGCAATTGGCCACCATTTTGAAACCGACCACCCCTAACACACAACTACAAGCCGCCATTTTGAAAATATGCAAATGAGGAGGCGAGACAAGTGCAATTGGCCACCATTTTGAAACCGACCACCCCTAACACACAACTACAAGCCGCCATTTTGAAAATATGCAAATGAGGAGGTGAGACAAGTGCAATTGTCCACCATTTTGAAACCGACCACCCCTAACATACAAAAACAAGCCGCCATTTTGAAAACCCACACACCTCATTTGCATAAACTCATTTCCATAAACTCACGCATGCGCACACCCCCCAATACCCCCCCAATGCCCGAGTTGTCTCCCTTGCATCCATAGTGTAGAGATGGCGCCACACCCTCAATTGTGACGTCATTTTTACATCCGGGGGGACGCTATATCCGATTGCGTGCTACATACTACTCACGTCAACGAATGACAAGGCTAGGAATCGGTATTAGAATGATCTGGGTGGATTCACGAGTGCATTCTTTCAAAATATGATTCTTGACACTGAACAGCCTAGATACCTTTGTGCATTGCAATTGTGAGAAAGTTCATCAAAGCACTTATTTGAGGTGCGCGTTTGAAATTTTCTCCGTCCTCTTTGAACTGGATCAAGGGCACAAGAAGTAATACCCTGGACACTGAACATTGCGGCTTGCTCGTGGTTTAGCTAAGATCAACATCTGAAACTCGGTTCTGGGAGCCCCATTGGTCTTTCACATCTTCCTAGTATAATCCGTGGCGTGTCCGACTCCTCCTACTCCGCTTTACTCACTGCACAGGGTGGCGCGGGATAGGGTGGGGCGAGAGACCTAGGGTTTTCGCTACCTGAGATTCCATGGGCCAGGCTTGCACCCTACAGTAGAATGGGTCGACTGCGCATGCGCGATGAGTAGTATAGAAAGGGCACGCGATCTCTCTATCCCTATAAATGAACCCATGGGGGCGAATGAGCCATGGGGGTGAATGAGCACTCGTAATATAACGAACGACTTCTATCCCCTTCCACAATTCTGCGACGGTCTTCATTCCCTGATCATCGTGAAATTCTCCAAGATTATCTGGATATTCTTTTTTGTAGACGTTTATTGGAACCTCTCATGGATATCTCCATCTGAATTGAAGTAGTTTGATGAATTTGTTCTAAACATGTTTGGTGAATTTGTTCTAAACATGCTCAAAAATGATTTGTCATAATTAGGGGAGCTAACCCAGTTATTTTTAACCTTATGTGTGGTCGAGTCCCCTGTCTGCAGACTTGCAGTCGGTCGCACAATAAGACCAGTTTTATTCATATGTTGTTCAAATTTAAACCAATTTTAAAGAAATTTGCTTTCATTGTTTGTGAAAATTAAAGACAACTACGTATACAGTCAATATTATACTTCGATAATGCCTACTATATACATAATTTTTTCATCAGCTCTATTAAAGGTCCACAAAATTAGCGTATTTAACATCTATTAAAGCAAATGGGAAGTTACGGTAATATACGAAAAACTGTTAGTAAAGCCAAAAATTTATTTATCCAATTCTGCTAAAAAAAACTTTAGTACAAACAAAATACCCAATCTTATTCTGTTAATACTCCAGTCAATAGTGGCGTATAACGGCGTCGATTGACGTTTGAAATTGGGTTCGTCTGTTTTTGGCTTTTTCGTATATACTTCAGTATAGATTTTTATACGCCCGTCGACAGACGAGGTCGTAATTACGATAACTCAAAAACTCTAGCTGTGATATGTGAATATAGGGTAAGGGGGCGTGGCATTCCTATCACAGCTCGGAGCGAACGCGCGCGTAGGTTAAAATTTGGCGATAAAAGTTGACTTTCCGAAAAGTGCCTTTTCGCAATCTTTCGTTGACGAAAATAACGAAACGGGAGAGAAACAATATGCCAATGTGATACAGTTTGACCGACCTGAGCTTCTTTGTCAATGTACCATCTCTCATGACTGTTTTGATGCTGACAAAATGTGTGAAAAGAACCTCGACTGATTTCCCCTTTTTGGCGCCTTTCTGACATGTAAGAATATGACCTTCGCTATTTTCACGGGGCGATGTAGTCTCCTAGGGACTAATGGCCCCGTCTTATAGTCAGAAAAAAATTGAGCACCGGCTCTGTGTCTTGCTAACACAGCAAAAGATAGAGTTCTTACACGACAAGAAAGAGGTCTGAAACTTCCTTCTTTAGAGTGTCCAGGTTTCTATGTTTTTAATGTTCGCGTATTGTTGCAGGTCTGATATGTTAGTTACATTTCCATTTATCTAATTTTATGCGTGTTTTCGTTCATTTTCCAGTGGCACTACTTTCGTGCTAAAAATATGTCGTCTGCTAAACCACAGATTTTGAGAGGCGCATGTTGAGTGATTTTGTGGGACTAACTCATTTTCTTTAGAAAGCGTGTTTGGGCAGTAATTTAGTATTAAATAATACCAGTATAAGTGTAATTCATTGTAGAAAACACTGGGATAGTTCACTTTGCCTGTATTCATTTACATTTTCATGAAATATGTGTGTTGAGTTACAGTTTGGAATTTTCACCATGTAAGCTTACCCCTTATGACCCTCTGCATTATCTTTTTATGGTAAGTTTCTAAAATCCAGTGGTGGTCAAATCATTTACGTAATAATTTCCCTGTATTCAGAAATGTTTTCTTTCCATTCTGCTTCTGAAATAGTCATGGAATGTTGCAAGCATTTCCCCCGGATCTACAGAAAGAGCTCTGCATATCAGACACACTGTGTTTGAAAATGTAAGGTGACCGGGGAGATAACCAAATAGAACTGTAATATATTAGGGGTGTTCTGGCAGTAGGAGGTACATGTATATAATATGATGCCATGGGAGGATGCATCCCAGCATAGCTCCGGTCCATCTAACCATGAGGATTTTACATTGTATCTCAATACTCGTTTTTACCCCTCGGCCAATTTTGGTCATGGGATATTGTCTTTTACGTCCGTCTGTTCGTACGTCAGTACGTGAGCGAGATATCCGGAAAACGGTTCCACTGAAGAATTCCAAATTTGGTATGCTTATTTACCTAGTCCAGGACCAGAAGCCTATTGAATTGAGACCTGATTGGGTGGACACCTTGGCAGCCATCTGTAATTTTATGCAAAATGGATAATGATCCATATCTCGGAAACCATTCAACTGTTCAATACGAAAGTTGGTATACATCATCGATACATCGAGCAACTTTCAATGAATTACCAAACCGGCTTTTCTGATAAGCTGGAAATCCTGGAGGCCATCTTTAATTTATGCAAAATCGATAATGGTACATATCTCTGTTACCATTCAATTGTTTTATATGAAAGTTGGTATACATCATCGATGCATACAGATAATTTAAATTGGGACCTGATTGACCGAAAACCTTGGCGGCCATCTTTAATTTATGCAAAAACTTTAATGATATATATCTCTGATATCATTTGAGTGTTCTATACCAAACTTGGTATACAGCATCGATGTATCAAGAGACTTGCAAATTATGAATAACCACATCAGTTCCTCTGAGTGGGGAGAAGGATGGGCGGCCATCTTAAATTTATGCAAAATCATTAATGATCTCGTTCTCTAATACCGTTCAAGTGCTCGATTTAAAATTTGGTATACATCATCGATGCATCAAGAGACTTACGACAAATGACAGTTCCGGTTTCTCTGATTGGACGGAAACCTTGATGACCAACTTTAATTTATGCAAAATCTTTAATGATGTATATCTCTGATACCATTTCAGTGTTCTATACGAAACTTGGTATACAGCATCAATGTATCAAGAGACTTTCAATTAATAACCACATCAGTTCCGCTGAGTGGCGGGAAGGATGAGCGGCCATCTTTAATTTATGCGAAATCATTAATGATCTCTATCTCTGATACCGTTCAAATGCTCGATGTAAAATTTGGTATACATCATTGATGCATCAAGAAACTTATGTAATGAATACCGGTTTCTCTGATTGGACGGAAACCTTGGGGGTCATTCCTAATTGCAAAATTTTTGATAATCTGTATATTTCTGACTTGACTGCTTGGTGTTCCTGACATCTTGGTTCAAATTGAATACATTATGAATGTACCCAGAGCCGAGGGGTTTTCAGACGCGCAGCTTCGTATTGTTATTTAGTGCTGAAGGATATGCTTTCTATTATCTGAAAAAAAGTGAAATTTTTTACAAATATTGGTAACATGCAGTGAAGACATTATTTTATCATTTCATCAGGTTCGTTTCATAATAAATGTCTGTCCCAGCGGTCACAAGTTATTTTTTTTAAATATATATATGTGTGCAATTACACTAATGCACTAGAGATCCTTGTTGAGAGGAATGTGTGAGACTACAAGTATGGCTCTTCGCCATGGGATGGAACATCAAAGGGTTAGTGGAATTATTCCAACAGCCTATTTTACATTTAAATAGCCCCGTTTCAGTGCCTACGGCTCTAGTTTATCTCGTGACCTTTCTGGTCACGTGAATAAACACACGTCCCTATTGGTTTATAACCGGCAAAAATCAGTTTCTGATGACGAGCAAAAAGGGCAACCACATTCTGCGCATGTCTGTCGACTGTGGAGAAAGAAACACAACGGGTTTGTTGACAAAATCCGTGTTTGAAGGCAGATTCCATCTACTAGTAATTAAAGGAGTCATTAGGTGGTTGTCGTAGTGCTGGGGATGCCAAATCATATGTATTCGATAAAATGCTTTTCGTGCCTCTGTCTCAATTCCCCACACCGTGTGCAGTGAAAGATCTCAGCGACTGACGTCCAATTTTTTTTTTCCGTTTCGGTCTGTATTAGTAATTCGGGCTAAGGAGTCCGTTCGACAACAACCAAACTAAGAAAATGGACTCCTTGGCCGATGTTTTCGAGCTAGTAATTACGATAACGATTTTGTGCTTGTTTGCCGTTTGTTTTGCTTGTCTGCGCAATCTACAGTTACATGTCATGGATTGTATCGTTCCAAACTTCGGGTATTTACCAAAGAGGAATCGTATTCTTTTTGTGGTCCAAAGGCCAAGGTAGCTGTGATTTAAAATACAGGAAATCACTGAAAATTGTTGTTTATGCTGTAAGTACAGTTCATTATCGCTGTGGATTGTGATGGCAAAGAAGTTAAAACCTATCGATGTTAACCTCTGCCAAGTTTGGTTGAAGGGTATGGTCTGCTTGGCTCATGGATATGCCCGTCAGTAGTATAGTCTACAATTTTAAAGTCATATTGACCTCATTAATTGTTCCCCGGGTAAAATTTGAGGTGGAACTTGATCACGTGACGATCAAGTGATCGTTGGGGAGGAAAGCTACCTTCAACACAGAAGAGTTCCAATCTAGGGAAGTAACTCCGGGTCACCATAGTTCCGGCAAAGGGCCCCTGGGCATGTATTCTTCCGCGGTGATGCGGTCGCGGGAAAAAGCTTCCGCGGAGAAAAAGTAGTCCCCAGACTTCAAATACGCTGCATGGTCCGATTGGGTCGAGTGAGGTATCAAAGTGAAGCATTCGTGAAGGGGCATCCAGTCATGGGTGGGTGTATGTAAAATTAGGATTTTTTCCCGAAACTATAAAAAGCGGAACACGGACTTTACCCCTAAAATAGGGGAAAACACCTATCAACTCTAGCCAAAAGGGCTAATATCGATCCCCGGGCTTATCGGGGCCTGCCTATCAAGTCAATGGGGTGGGTGCATGTAAAATTATGATTTTTTCCTGAAACTATAAAAAGCGGAATACGGACTTTACCCCTAAAATAGGGGAAAACACCTATCAACCCCAGCCAAAAGGGCTAATATCGGTCCCCGGGCTTATTGGGACCTGCCTATCAAGTCAATGGGGTGGGTGCATGTAAAATTAGGATTTTTTCCCGAAACTATAAAAAGCGGAAAACGGACTTTACCCCTAAACTAGGGGAAAACCCCTATCAACCCTAGCCAAAAGGGCTAATATCGGTCCCCGGGCTTACTGGGACCTGCCTATCAAGTCAATGGGGTGGGTGCATGTAAAATTAGGATTTTTTTCCGAAAATATAAAAAGCGGAACTCGGACTTGTACAATATACAATATAAGGCAAAAATCACCGAGGTCTGTATATAGGCTCATACTGGCTATATGGGGGGAGGGGTGGTCAAATTTTTTTGTGGGCTTTACTATGGGTTGTGGGGTCTCGATTTTCTCGTCTCGCCGAGAAAAATACAATGGGAGGGGTCCCGGAGCGAATCGGTGAAATTTTTGGGAAAAGTCACCGAGGTCTGTATATAGGCTCATACTGGCTATATGGGGGGAGGGGTGGTCAAATTTTTTTGTGGGCTTTACTATGGGTTGTGGGGTCTCGTTTTTCTCGTCTCGCCAGAAAAACACAATGGGAGGGGTCCTGGAGCGAATCGGTGAAATTTTGGGGAAAAGTCACCGAGGTCTGTATATAGGCTCATACTGGCTATATGGGGGGAGGGGTGGTCAATTTTTTTTTGTGGGTGTTACTATGGGTTGTGGGGTCTCGTTTTTCTCGTCTGGCCGAGAAAAACACAATGGGAGGGGTCCCGGAGCGAATCGGTGAAATTTTTGGGAAAAGTCGCCGAGGTCTGTATATAGGCTCATACTGGCTATATGGGGGGAGGGGTGGTCAATTTTTTTTGTGGGCTTTACTATGCCTTGTGGGGTCTCGTTTTTCACGTCTCGCCAAGAAAATGACAATGGGAAGGGTCCCGGAGCGAATCGGTGAAATTTTTGGGAAAAGTCACCGAGGTCTGTATACTGGCTATGGAGGGGTGGTCAATTTTTTTTTGTGGGTGTTACTATGGGTTGTGGGGTCTCGTTGTTCTCGTCTGGCCGAGAAAAACACAATGGGAGGGGTTCCGGAGCGAATCGGTGAAAATTTTGGGAAAAGTACCGGGTAGGCCTGTATATAGGCTGGCTATATGGGGTATAGGTTCAACCTGGGAAATTCACACACGTTCATTGTGATATGGGTTGCTTGGATTTGTTTTTCACGTCTCGTCATTTAGAACACTATGGGAAGGGTCTCGGAGCGCAACTGTGAAATTTTTGGAAAAGTACCATATAGCCCATATTGTCCCATACTGGCTATATGGGGGTATAGGTCCAACCTGGGAAATTTACGCACGTTCATTGTGTTATGGGCTGTTTGGATTTGTTTTTCACGTCTCTTCATTTAGAACACGATGGGAAGGGTTTCGGAGCGAAACGGTGAAATTTTTGGAAAAAGTTGACCCGAGGCCTGGGTAGGCTCATATAGCCCCATACAGGCTATCGGGGTATAGGCCCATACTGGGTGGACGTTTTGGGGTCTAGGTGAGCCCCTAATGATCCTATGGTGTCGTATGAGGTCTTATTTTCAAGCTCTCGTGGAGTTTGTAATGTATCGACTCATGGTTCGTCCGTTTTCAATATTCTGCGCATGCGCAGTCTGGCCGTAGTATAGAAAGCAGGCATTTTGGGGGGTATGTGAGTGTGTGTTTGGGGTAGAGATGGACCGCTATGGGTCGTCGAAGGTGTCAAAGTGAAGCCTGTGTGGGGTAGAGTCAGAATGGCGTGTTTTTAAATGCAAGTCGCGTCAATCTGCGCATGCGCAGTTTGTTGTAGTAAGTAAAGTGGCCATTTTGGAGCAGTGCAGGAAGGTATTTGGTGTCGAGATGGACCATCCTTGGTCCGAATGCGTCCTGGGAGGTGTCATTTTGTAGCTCTCGGGGTGTACATCCCGATTTGAGGGATGTTCACGTCATCTGTGACGTTATTGGTGAAGTCATCAGTACGAGTAGTAGCCAAAGTGAACATTTTGGGGCAGTGAAGGAAGGTATTTGGGTAGAAATGGACCACTATTGGTCCGAATGCGTTCTGGGAGGTGTCATCTTGTAGCCACACGCACATGCACGCACACACACACACACAGACGCATACACAGACGCATACACACACATGCATACACACACACACGCCTACACACGCACACACACACACTCGCACACACATACACATACGCGATGCACACGCAAGCACACGCACACACAGACGCAAACACACACATGCATACACACACGCACACACACACGCAATCACAGACACATACTCACAAACGCATAAACACACACACGCACAGGCGCAAACACACGCACACACGCGTACACTCATACGCAAGCACACACACACAGACGCAAGTGGGTCCCACCTGTCTTGTGACAACTTCCGGTTCCGGTCACGTGACCATAAACACGGAAAACCCGGATGTAAGATGAAGACCCGGATGTAAAACCACAGTACCCGGATGGAAGAACCCACTGGGAAACTCGGATGTTGACAAGGTCCCGGATGGAAAACCCACTGCCCACACATACACGCACACACACACGCGCGCGCGCGCGCAATACGGCTCAGTCGTACATCTCGGTCCTCGACTTGGGATAGTTGAACCGAGTGTGCTAAAAATAGATCAACAGCTACCTTGCTATAAAAGGGAAACGGCCTGGCCGTGTCATCAGACACTGTCAACCACCAAGATGTTCACTTGCACAACTTGCCAGAAGCAGTTTACTCGTATAGACAGTTTACGACGTCACGAGGCCTCCACCCACAACGATGCACGGTATACTTGTATAACCTGCGCACGGTCATTCAATCGGGAGGATAATTTACTGCGCGATGAGAGGACACTCCACGAGGATAGCGGCCTGGTCGTTTCATCCGACACTCTGTCAACCACCAAGATGTTCACTTGCACAACTTGCCAGAAGCAGTTTACTCTAAAAGAAAGTTTACGACGTCACGAGGCCTCCACCCACAACGATGCACGGTATACTTGTGTAATCTGCGCACGGTCATTCAATCGGGAGGATAATTTACTGCGCCATGAGAGGGCACTCCACGAGGGTGCGACGGTACAATGTAACGATTGTGGTCGACTCTTCAAACGACCCAGTCGGTTAAGACAGCACCAACGTTTGATTCATGCCCCGTCTCTACGGTTTGGGCGACAACTTTCCACTAAAGAGGAACTGCGGAAGGTCAGACCCAGTGAAGATGAACCCGGGAAGACGAACGCCGCTGGTGATGCGATGACGAAGAGCCCGCCTATACCCACAGTCCAGGAGGACCTGGATATCCAGCCGGACTCCAGCGTTACGGTTTCGAGTCATACGCCTGACGACATCGAACATTTTCTGGAAGATGCAGTGGATGTTCCTAGCGATCTGTTACAGGACGCCCATCCAGTGAGTGACATCTATCGGCGACATTGGCCTATGATACGGCACGGGTTCCACCGTCATCGCCCTATTCAAGATATCTACAATTTCCGACTGACCGATCTCGCCCGTCTACGCAGCTACATGGAAGCCATCTTCAATGACCAAGCTACGTCCTTCAAATTAAATCTGGCGTTTGATTATGTGCTGCAGCATAAGGAGACAGATCAAGTCAGATACTTCTACCCGAGCAGTAACATCCGGGTATTTGACCAACCGTTTACCATCATTAACCGGGCCTCGCTAGATACGATGCTGGAGAAACTGGACACCGTGGATCCCTTGGAATGAGACCAACAACAACGCCCCAACACCCAATGGTTCGTGGAGAGGGTGAGGAATGTTACGTTTTTCGTGACCAAGCTGACCGACTACCCCATCGGTTGAACGCGTCACTCGTGCACTGATGGATACCATAACATGCCGTACATACTCTATATGTCTACATGCTGATCGTTCAGTACACACTTGTACCTAATGTGACGGTGCGTTAAATAATAAAACATGGTGATTGATATTTCAATTTGTTTTGCTGTGAACATACTAAACATACCCAGGGCGGCTCCCCCAGCCTGGATATGATGTAACATTGGGGATAATAAACTTTATGAACATTGCTGAACTTGTTGTTATTCATGACAACCGCTATGCGATTGTATAATACAGAATATACATGTATATTGTATAATACAGGACATATATGATACAATACAGGACAGATATGGTATAATACAGCACAGATTTGATATAATACAGGACAGATACTGTATAATACAGCACAGAATTGGTATAATACAGAACATATATTGTATAATACAGAACAAATATGACACAATACAGGACAGATTTGGTATAGTACAGGACAGATATTGTATAACAGTGGACAGATATGGTATAATACAGCACATATTTGGTATGATGCGAGACAGATATGGTATAATACAGCAAAGATATGATATAATGCACACCCCACAGGACGCAGGCGGACCAAGGATGGTCCCTCTCTACCCCAAATACCTTCCTTCACTGCCCCAAAATGTACACTTTCGCTACTACTCCTACTGATGACGTCGCCGATGACGTCATAGATGACGCGAACATCCCTCAAATCGGGATGTACACCCCGAAAGCTACAAGATGACACCTCCCAGAACGCATTCGGACCAATAGTGGTCCATTTCTACCCAAATACCTTCCTTCACTGCCCCAAAATGTTCACTTTGGCTACTACTCGTACTGATGACGTCACCAATGACGTCATAGATGACGTGAACATCCCTCAAATCGGGATGTACACCCCGAGAGCTACAAAATGACACCTCCCAGGACGCATTCGGACCAAGGATGGTCCATCTCGACACCAAATACCTTCCTGCACTGCTCCAAAATGGCCACTTTACTTACTACAACCAACTGCGCATGCGCAGATTGACGCGACTTGCATTTAAAAACACGCCATTCTGACTCTACCCCACACAGGCTTCACTTTGACACCTTCGACGACCCATTCGGACCCATAGCGGTCCATCTCTACCCCAAACACACACCCACACACCCCCCAAAATGCCTGCTTTCTATACTACGGCCAGACTGCGCATGCGCAGAATATTGAAAACGGACGAACCATGAGTCGATACATTACAAACTCCACGAGAGCTTGAAAATAAGACCTCATACGACACCATAGGATCATTAGGGGCTCACCTAGACCCCAAAACGTCCACCCAGTATGGGCCTATACCCCGATAGCCTGTATGGGGCTATATGAGCCTACCCAGGCCTCGGTCAACTTTTTCCAAAAATTTCACCGTTTCGCTCCGAAACCCTTCCCATCGTGTTCTAAATGACGAGACGTGAAAAACAAATCCAAACAGCCCATATCACAATGAACGTGTGTGAATTTCCCAGGTTGAATCTATACCCCCCATATAGCCAGTATGGGACTATATGGACTATATGGTACTTTTCCAAAAATTTCACCGTTGCGCTCCGAGACCCTTCCCATCGTGTTCTAAATGACGAGACGTGAAAAACAAATCCAAGCAACCCATATCACAATGAACGTGTGTAAATTTCCCAGGTTGAACCTATACCCCATATAGCCAGCCTATATACAGGCCTACCCGGTACTATTCCCAAAAATTTCACCGATTCGCTCCGGGACCCCTCCCATTGTGTTTTTCTCGGCGAGACAAGAAAAACAAGACCCCACAACCCATAGTAAAGCCCACAAAATTTTTTACCACCCCTCCCCCCATATAGCCAGTATGAGCCTATATTCAGACCTCGGTGATTTTTCCCTTATATTGTATATTGTATGAGTCCGAGTTCCGCTTTTTATATTTTCGGGGGAAAATCCTAATTTTACATGCACCCACCCCATTGACTTGATAGGCAGGCCCCGATAAGCCCGGGGACCGATATTAGCCCTTTCGGCTAGAGGTGATAGGCGTTTTCCCCTAGTTTAGGGGTAAAGTCCGTATTCCGCTTTTTATAGTTTCGGGAAAATATCCTAATTTTACATGCACCCACTCCATTGACTGGATAGGCAGGCCCCGATAAGCCCGGGGACCGCTATTAGCCCTTTTGGCTAGAGTTGATAGGTGTTTTCCCCTATTTTAGAGGTAAAGTCCGTTTTCCGCTTTTTATAGTTTCGGGTAAAAAATCCTAATTTTACATGCACCCACCCATGACTGGATGCCCCTTCACGAATGCTTCACTTTGATACCTCACTCGACCCAATCGGACCATGCAGCGTATTTGAAGTCTGGGGACTATTTTTTCTCCGCGGAAGCTTTTTCCCGCGACCGCATCACCACCAGACCGCATCACCGCGGAAGAATACATGCCCAGGGGCCCTTTGCCGGAACTATGGTGACCCGGAGTTACTTCTCCCTAGATTGGAACTCTTCTGTGTTGAAGGTAGTTTTCCTCCCCAACGATCACATGATCGTCACGTGATCAAGTTCCACCTCAAATTTTACCCTGGGAACAATTAATGAGGTCGATATGACTTTAAAATGGTAGACTATACTACTCCCGTCCGTCTGTCTGTCCATCTTGCTGGATAACTCAATATCTCTTGAAGGATTATAGCCAGGCTTTCTAGTTCATGTAACATGTGCTCCTGGCGATGGCTCAAAAGGCTTGTGAAGATGACTGACGACCTATTTTGTCAAGGTCAAATTCTAGTTATTGCAAATCTCAATAAAATTTGAGTACTGGTGATAACTCTTCATATTCATATGCAACTAGCGATTGACTAGAAGCCTTTTCAGTTACATTGACCTTGGCTTCTTTTATCAAGGTCAAATTCTAGTTATTGCAATATCTCGAAGGATCATCACTCGGCTCTACAAATTTGCACTGCAGTACATAGCCAAGTGGTGACTAATTAGAAGGCTATACAAGTTCACCGAGCTTGACGTATTTCATCAAGGTCGAATTCTAGTTAATACACTATGTTTTAAGGGGTACGGGCGTGTATTGAAGCTCTTTAGGCTCTTGTTCAATGAATCCAAAATATGACACCTTGAACCAAGATAATTTTACGGCAGATCTGGTTACTTTTAGAACGTTAAGTTCGTTAGGTGTCTTATTTTAGATATATTAAAAAAAATCCCGCCAAAATGTACTGCGCACAAAAAGGCCAAACGGACGAAAGCCCAATTTCAAACGTCGGTCGATGCTGTTTTACGTCACTTTTTACTCTGAGCGTTAACAACACTAAAACTTGGGTATTTTGTCTGTACGAAAACACAGAAGTTTGTGCAGTATAGAAGTTAATATTTGGCATTACTGATGTAATACGTAAGGGAGTTATTCCTATGTTATACCGTAACTAGTTTCTAGTAACGCCTATCCTATAACCCGGGGAATCGGTTGGATATAACAGTTTCTAAATGAAATTTGAATATATTTTCCCTGACAATTCAATGTGAAAATATGGTATAATGGGAAGCAGATACATTGCTGATACTTGGCTGACTTCGATAAATTTAATCAAACGTTTTTATCAGTGCGAAATAGCCGTGTATACCGGTATTCGTTCTTCCTATGCATTTTAAGGTTAAACGACTGACTCACTGCCAGCCTGGGTCAGAGAAAGCCAGAAGTGACATTATCCGAAGCGTCCTCACTATCTCCACTCGTGCCGTGAACTCTGATTAGTAACGGATCAAATGGCATGGCGAGTCCGAGGCACCACTGGAGACCGTCATATCTTGACATAATGGGAGGAACGGACGGGAAAATCGAACTCAGAAACCGCCTAAGCCACGTCCACTGTATCATGGAACAACTACAAGTGCACATCCCACAAAATCTCACCTTAGAATTGCCCTCCGTTCCATCTCGTATCCAAAATCTCTCACAAGATTACGTCATGAGGTTATGAAACTTGGGATATGGCACTATCCGAAGTTTCCCCTCGTGCGGTGAACTCGCTTCAGTAACGGATCAAATGGCATTCGAAGTCCTCGACCAAATTTTACCCCGCCATAATATTCAAATCTCGAGCCTACATCCGTTACTCATAATCCTAAACCCAAACAAATCACTCAAGAAAAAAACACAACCCCAATTCCAATGAAATCTCTCAAGCAAAGGATGCATGTATTCCCAATGAAACATTTATTCCAGAAGCTCTAAAATCCGTTAATCATGAGCCAATTAAGGACCGGGGTCCACCATCCCTAATCGGCTATACATTTACAAGTTCTTAGTAGGACCAATATATCACTTCAGCAGAAATAAACAATTTCCTGCAGAAAACACTAAGTTACCTCTGAACTCCGATAGTAGTATACAAAGCGTAAAATGATGTCTTTTGACGTCAGAAATTTGCATATGACCTCTGTGACGTCACGCGACAGCCAATCAGAAGCGCGTATTGTGTCACATGGGGTGTGGTGGATGGGTGGGTGGTGGGTTTAAGATGGCGGCTGTGGTGGATGGGTGGGTGGTGGGTTTAAGATGGCGGCTGTGGTGGATGGGTGGGTGGTGGGTTTAAGATGGCGGCTGTGGTGGATGGGTGGGTGGTGGGTTTAAGATGGCGGCTGTGGTGGATGGGTGGGTGGTGGATTTAAGATGGCGGCTGTGGTGGATGGCTGGGTGGTGGGTTTAAGATGGCGGCTGTGGTGGATGGGTGGGTGGTGGGTTTAAGATGGCGGCTGTGGTGGATGGGTGGGTGGTGGGTTTAAGATGGCGGCTGTGGTGGATGGGTGGGTGGTGGGTTTAAGATGGCGGCTGTGGTGGATGGGTGGGTGGTGGGTTTAAGATGGCGGCTGTGGTGGATGGGTGGGTGTTGGGTTTAAGATGGCGGCTGTGGTGGATGGGTGGGTGGTGGGTTTAAGATGGCGGCTGTGGTGGATGGGTGGGTGGTGGGTTTAAGATGGCGGCTGTGGTGGATGGGTGGGTGGTGGGTTTAAGATGGCGGCTTGTAGAAAAACGTATAAAAGGAGGCGATTTTTAGGGGAGGGGCAGTATTCATTGCACTACCCTGCGGAGCACTCTGACTTATCTGACCTGACCAGCCTACCTGCCTGTCTGCCTACCTGCCTACCTGCCTGCTTCACCTCTAGCCAACCAGCCAGCCAGCCTGCTTGCCTGTTTTGTATGAGCTGTGTAGAACCTTTTACTTTTTTTACTTTTACGAGTGCAAATTCACCAGACTTTTACACCGTAGCAGTTGCTCATCAGCCTGAGCCCATAGTCATGGCGTCATCATCATTTTTAGTGAGGCTTGGAAAGTACCGTGTTCGTCTGATTGATGAGATGCAGCATGTGGGTGAATTATGTGATTTCCTTATGGAGGAATACATACTTCTGAAACA
>JAVTVY010049479.1:0-23879 GCA_036873755.1 Hanleya hanleyi
ATGCCGAACCTCTGAAGCCTGTATCGGAACCATTCTCACGCCGAGAGGCAGTGGAACAATTTCAAGATTTGAAGCTGAGAAGATCATTATCTCCAGATAAGTTCCCTTATTATATTAGGCAGTAGGTCATCTGGATGACTCGGGATATCTCATAGACATATAACAGCATTCAATAGTGTTCAAGATGATGCTGAATTGAGGAGATATGCTGGGATAGTCAGGAGCGGAGGCTCATGTGGGTGTGTTATTTTACTGTACTGTCATGAGAGATGATGACTCGAATACAGCACGGGGTTTGTAACATATAACATTGTTACTCGGGTTTTATCCTAACAGATGTTGTCGACCAAGGCACCGACGGTATGGGCGGCGGTGGACTAAATCCTCCAGGCTCCCCAGGGGATTAAGTGTATGCCGGTTTTCGTCGATGCATGAACGAGATGACCTGGACTTATGCAATGGAGGAACTGCTGTCGCTTGCATTGCATGTGGAATCAGACTATTATTGAAGGAGATTAAACTGCAAATATTCCAGTCATGTCACAGCGAACAACATTATTTTGAATTAGTTCGAAGTCCATCACATACAGTTTTATATTTTCAACCTAAAGTGATATTATTTTGACTTCCCAGATATTTTATGTCTACCACCAGTTAAATCACGAATTAATTTTAGTACAGATTACCAATACGGCAGTACAATGTAGACTACAGTAGTGAGGTGCAAACAATTTGTTCTGTCTATGAGAATATTCATGGAAAATAAACATCAACATACATAGTTTTACATTGATGTGCGGATAGGATTTCTCTCAAATTCTCCGGTAACGGATTCATTTGAATACAAATAAAACAAAGAGGTTTCGATTTTTGTTTGTTTCAGGCAAATAGTTGACATGGAAAATCAACGAATTTGGACATAACAGAATACAATTTTGCATAGTTTTCAACAATTGGCATAAAATTTTTCCTTAATTCAGAATGACTTGATACCTGTACTTTAAATGCGCTTGTATATGTAATATGTAATAATAGTGTTGGCATTTG
This sequence comes from Hanleya hanleyi, assembly GCA_036873755.1. Taxonomy (NCBI): domain Eukaryota; kingdom Metazoa; phylum Mollusca; class Polyplacophora; order Lepidopleurida; family Hanleyidae; genus Hanleya; species Hanleya hanleyi. The sequence continues at coordinate 1,048 of JAVTVY010049479.1, forward strand.
CAATACTCTGCCTTGATGTTCACAATTTGTATGATAATATGATAATAATATATAGGCCTGTGGGAAGACAAGGGGGAGAGGCATTTCACCTGGTAGGTTAACTTAGAGGTGCATAATTATCGTATGTCTGCCACAGTATGACTGATCTGATACTTATAATATCGTCTGGTATCCTATTACATCTTTAATTTACTTTTGTTGTAATTCTGCTAGATCTATTATCCTGTATATATCCATATACCTGACCCGCCTGAGTTGCTACATTGGAAGGTTCTGTGCATGACAATACATCACCCATGATTTCACCCACGTATTCCTGATATTGAATCTTCCTAGAGGTTGCATTAGGAAATGTGTAATACTTTGTCTTTATATTATTCTGATTCCATGTAATAAATAGTACATCGTGCGATTATCCAAGATGTAAATATCTTATAATTTACAGAAAAACTACAGATTCGCCTGTGAAATAGACATGAGAAATGTGATAATTTTGATCGACCTCACGGCAGAACATTTTGCAGAAACTTGTTCGAGATACATTGTAGCTATACCACCGAACGTCTTCACTCAAAAGTTTCTCGAAATTGGCGACAAACATCACATACTGATATGTGTAGCTGAATACGATCGTAGATTGCTTAATCTTCGGCGCTATGTCTCGTACGGTACATGTATGACTATTATGGGCCGTATGAGAACGTGTTCGCATGAATCCCCATAATGTTACAGAGATACAATGTATATTCTGGGATACCAGAGACCAGAACGAATGAAAACACATTAACTAAATTGTATATAATTATTAAGCACACACACACACACTTGTAAAACGTGAGTGGACGAGGCTAAAGAATGTACGGAAAATGGCCTCCTATAAGCCGATTAGGTCAAACGGAATAGCAAATATTTATGATGAATTTCCACACAGGGAACCGCTCATCATACCACAACAATTCCGTCCGAAACCATTCCCAGGCGAAACAAAGGATCAAGAGCAACACCGACATAACATAGAAGGTAGAGAAGGTAGAGATAGGCAGAATACGTGAACAAGGTGAAGAAGAAAGCTCTATTTTAGAACAGGCAGAAACAGAATTAAGCACGCTCATTAAGAAATGTGTAGAGACAGATCTTCATGAGAAACTGGATAGTATATGGCAATGGAAAATCATTGGCGACGAAGAGAAATCCAAAACTGCCTGGGCCAAAAAGAAACTTTGCTCCATGAACGAACGGAGAATTCGACAAATTTCAAAGTGACAAAACTGGGAACTACAAGAGACCACTCGGGGGTCACCAGCAATAGTCATTTCCACAGCTACGCAGAAATAGTTAAACACAGACGAGAGCTGCAAAAAAGAAAATCTCCGCATCAAAGTGTTTCGACTAAACTAAGAATGGTAAGCAGACGACAGACGAACCATGTATCTCATGAATCCATTTATTCAGATTATTATTATCGAGGAGGACTGAGGAGCCAGACTAGCGGAAAAAATGAACCGGAGCACTTGTTGACAATTCCTGTAATAGACGCGAAAACAAGCATAACATTATAGGCGCGGTTACACTACAGTTTTATCCGGACCAGGTCCGGACCAGGACCGGGTCTCGCCTGTTTACACTAGAGAAATTAGAGGGTCAAATTTATCCTGATAAGTTTTATCCGGATAATTTTGACCCGGCAAATATTGGTGGGTTAATTTGACCCGGTTAAATTTTGACCCGGATAATTTGCAGTGTAAACGCAACTCGCGATCTGACTCGGGTCAAACTGACTATATTGTATGGGCGCTGCAGGGCACTGCGACTGCCTCAGTTGCTAGGGTGCCATTTTGAACAGAAAATCATCATGTCGCAAGTTACAGAAAGAAGCCAAACTGGAGTGAAATAGAAGAGTTAACATTGCTGAGTATTTAGGAGAGGGTAGATCGTTGGCATAGGTTTACAAAATGGATACCACAGAGACCTTCTATAAGGATTATATTTAAAGAAAATGTTCTGAAACGAAATTACCTCCAAATAATTTAGTGCGCCATTTCACGGTGAACAACGCTTTGGGGTGCAGTCCACAGTAGATCCCTCGTTGCTGGAAATAGACCCTTGGTATAGCCCTTCCGTCTTCCCGAGTTGCCAGACCATGCAGAAAACCCATATAAAAGTACATATTTTCTTCATGGGAAATGCTCATACCATTAATTCAACATACAAACCAGTTATGCAAATTTAACCCGAGACAAATTTTCTTTCCTCGGAACGTACTCCAAATTTTCTGGAAAATCTATTGAAATGACCCAAAAATACGCCATATTTCCTTCATTTCCTGGAAAAATCTTGACAATCGATTTCTCCCCAGTGTTCCCCGTCTCGAGGCGAGATAAAAAAGCTTTACAAAATATGATGTCGACCACGCCGATTTTTGTCACATATTCCATATACAACATAACCCTATTTTTAAAGACCTGAAAAACGTACGAAACTGAAGCTGACGAAGGTTAACTTCTCGGCCCGACCCGCCATATAGCTCAATCGAGCTCCCCCATCCGCATATGTCATTTTGAAGGAATGGTCATGCCCAGAAGCTTGGTACTATAAATACTGGTTACCAAAAAGGGACGGATAATTATCATGTGGTCAGACCCGGGCGCTCTGCTCTATACACATTTTTGAGAGGGACCAATAATCCGAAACTATGGACTACTCCCTTGACGTCAAGGCGGTCTTCCATGAGCAACGTCATTAGAACGGAATCGTCATCACTTTGTGGCGTTCACATTCATGTTATGGCGTCATGGATCCTGACAAAGTCATCGCTGTTTGCACCTGTGTTGTCGCTAGGAATTGAGAAATGGACCGAAATATAAAATAAAGTTGTCCCATCCGAGTTGATCCGAGCTGTGATTTGGATGTTTAGTAAATATATACAACTCATGAAGGAAATGGCGGGAATAAAATGCCTATGTATGGTTTCAGAACAAACGCATCCTCCAACTTCCAGCGAGTAAGTGAAAATTGCTTACAATTGCTTATATGTCGACAATTATCCTCTGCTCAGGGGGTTATGCAAATAGGCTCAAAATGACCCCAATATGACATAATATAAAGTCAAAGAGTTTCAGCTCTCCATTTTTTGCCGTTCCCGAGATAGCGCAGAAAGTTTGGTAGGGGGGCCATTTCGCCTTTCCGTGGACAGCTCAAATTTTATTTCATTTTTGGTTGACGTCTTAACAGTTTACAAAAAGAAACTTTCACATGAAGGAGAACTTTTGTATATTAGAACTGCGAATCAACTTAGTCCGAAAGCAGAACTGTTTGATATTGTTGCTATGAAGGAGTATGTGGGCGTCAGTGCAAACAATCGTCCACATGCTATCACTGTTGGCTTGTTGCGACTCGCTGGGAGTCCTGTGAACGCATGGAAAACTGCGATTGTGAGCAGAGACAAATTCCAACTTCAGATATCCCTGCAGAAAAACTCGACGAGGCATTGGTATCACACCAGAAGGAATTGATTGCAGGTTCGGCAAACAGTGCGTTTGGAAACTTTGGCTCACGCAAAGGCTTGATGACTCAGATGAAGTTATAAATTCCTTGGTTTGTAACCACCCACAGTCTTCGGATTCTTGCAAGATATGACGAAAACTGAGCCATGAATACTTTGTTGGAAGGGTATTTGGAGATATTTTAAAGGGGCACGTTGGCACCACCTCCCTCGAACCGTTGAATCCTATCTCTATGATTTGTGAATTTGTCCGATTTCTCCATACATGTAGACTACGCCGATGTGTGTGAGAATTTGTGTATACATTCCATTCTCTGAATTGCAAAAGTTGGCAGTTAACTGCCGCAGCACTTAAAATGCAGTGGCTGGAGATGAGAACATAACAATTTACAACTACAACACCCCATCCAACACATACGAAACCCAATCCAACCCTCCGCCTTATTCTAATAAAAGTGTCGTACACGCCTTATAGAATAAATGATCTCTCTCTCTCTTGATTTCTTACACGAAGTATAGACCCTAACTTGTGAGGTATGTCGAGGTATGACCAAAATGCAGGAGATAGATCATGGAGCCTATATGCGATTTGCGGGTGGGCACAAATTGCGGCATCAAGGAAGTGCATACTAGCGTATGGCTGAGACACTAGAGAGGGCATCACGTTGATGTTGCTTTAGGAGGGGAGTGAAGTTATCGGGAAACTTGGAACATTAAACCAAGGGGTCATGTTATATTAGGCAGTGGGTCATCTGGATGACTTGGGATATCTCACAGACATAAACAGCATTCAGCAGTGTTCAAGATGATGCTGAATTAAGGAGAAATGCTGGGTTGTGATAAACTGTATTATTTTAATGTACTGTCATGCGAGATGATGACTTGAATACAACAGGAGGTTTGAAATATATAGCATGCAGTGTACCAATATCGCGATGGTGAAAATCGTCTGTTGTACAACAATGTTACTATTGCTTTATCCTAACAGATGGTGCCGACCATGGCGGTGAAGGTATGGGAGGCGGTGGACTAAATCCTCCAGGTTAAACCAGGAGATTAAGCGTATGCGGATATCGGCGATGCATGAACGAGATGACCTGGACTTACGCAATGGAGAAACGGCTGTCACTTGAATCGCATGTGAAATCAGACTATTATTAAAGGAGATTTAACTGCAAATATTCCAGTCATGTCACAGCGAACAACATTATTTTGAATTAGTTCGAAGCCTATTGCATACAGATTTATATTTTCAATCTAATGTGACAGTATTTTGACTTCCCAGATATTATGTTTACCACCATGGTAAATAGTATATGTTAAACCACGATTTTATTTTTGTACAGATTACCATTATGGCAGTACACTGCAGACTATAGCGGTGAGGTGCAAACATTTTGTTTTCTGTATGAGAATGTTCATGGAAAAATAAACATCAACATAGATGGTTTTACATAGTTGTGCAGATAGGATTTCTCTCAAATTCTCCGGTAATGGATTGACCACGTCGCTTCATTTGAATACAAATACAAAAGGAGGTATCGTTCTAATATACAAACGCTTTTTGTTTGTTCAAATACATGTAGTTGACGTGGCAAATCAACGACTTTGAACATATTAGAATACAATTTTGCATAGTTTTCAACAATTGGCATAAAATTTAAAGCAATTTTGTTTAATTCAGAATGATTTGATACCTGTACTTTTAAATGCGCATGTATAGGTAATAGTGTTGGCATTTGCATCACTCTACCTTGATGGCCACATTTTGTATGATAATATAATAATAATAATATATAGGCCTGTGGGAGGACAAGAGGGAGGGGCATTTCGCCTGATAGGTTTAACTTAGAGATGCACACTTCTCGTATGTGTGCCGTAGTATGACTGATCTGACACTTATAATATCGCTTGATATCCTATTGCATCTTTAATATACATCTGTTGTAATTCTACTAGATTTCTTATCCTGTTATAAATATATCAGACCCGCCTGAGTTGCTACATTGGAAATTCTGTACATGACAATACACACATGATTTCACCTACATATTCTTGATATTGTATCTTCCTAGAGGTTGCATTAGGAAATGCTTATTTCGCCTTTATATTATTCTGATTCCATGTAATAAATAGTACATCGTGCAATTATCCAAGATGTTAATATCTTATACTTTAAAGAAAAACTACAGATTCGCCTTTGAAATAGACATGAGAAATGTGATAAATTTGATCGACCTCACGGCAGAACATTTTGCAGAAACTTGTTCGAGATAGCTATACCACCGAACGTCTTCACTCAAAAGTTTCTCGAAATTGACGATAAAAATCATATACTGATATGCGTAGCAGAATACCATCGTAGATTGCTTAATCTTCGACGCTATGTCTCGTAAGGTACATGTGTGACTATTATGGGCCGTATGCGAATGGTGTTTGTATGAACAGTCATAAAATTATAATGTTACAGAGATACAATGTACTCTTGGATATGCCTAGGAATACTGGTTAATGATATGAAAATCTCAATTGAAAATTTATTGTCCGTCTCCCTCTCACAAGAGACCAGAATAAATGAATGCTCATTAACTAGATTGTATATAATTATTAACTAGACAAACACACACATATATACAGTGAATATAAAAATCGAGTAAGAGGGGAGGCAAATAAATTCAAAAAACTTGTAAAACGTGAATGTGCGGAAAATGGCCTTCTATAATAAGATTAGGTCAAACGAAATAGCGAGGGAACCGCCCTTCATACTACAAAAACTTCATCAGGAACCATTCCCAGGAGAATCAAAGGATCAAGAGCAACGCCGACATAACATAGAATCGGGAAAAAATTAAGGTAGATATAGTCACAATACGTGAACAAGTTGAAGAAGAAAGCTCTATTTTAGAAAAGGCAGAAACAGAATTAAGCACGCTCATTAAGAAATGTGTAGAGAAAAATCTTTGACGAAGAAGTGAAATCCAAAACTGCCTGGGCCAAAAAGGAACTTTGCTTCAAGAGTCTCCCAGAACGAACGGAGAATTCAACAAATTTTCAAAGTTACAATACTGGGAACTACAACAGACGCCAATCGAGGGCCAGCAGCTACGCGGTAATAGACGAGGACACAAGAATAAAATTATATGTCGACAAATGCAAAATTATTATTCAACTCACATAAACAGTAGAAATAAACAAGGACTGTATACAGGGCGAGATGGGGAAGTGTGGTCGTATTACGACAAATTGAATCCATGATGGAAGAGGAAGGAACCAAAGAAAACCCCAGGAAAATGTGAATGTAAATTCAGTGAATTCAGTCTATGGTACTATTGTGTAAAACTGTTAAGTAAACAAATGCAAGGCATGATATAAAGCAGTCAGATCTGTCAGTTTAGTTGAAAAGTGTCAATCTGCACCGGCTGTCAGATATATCCAAGAAGTATAGTATAACTCTAAGTGCTAACTCCCATCAAACTGAACATTTGCTAAGAGTGAACATGATATTTATTGTGTAGAACCAGTTTTTGTTTTTAACTGGAGGAGATCGTATATATAACAATGCTCGCTGGAATGTATTTTATGTGTAACTACAGATGAACATCGAAAGATGTGAATGTGCTTATATATGACCCTTTGAAAACGACCCTTTGAAAAACTGCTAGAAGCAGTGAAACTATTTGTATATATAATATATAACATATTTTTTCCCAGCATGGATGTTTGTGCTAATAGTCTCCAGCGAATTGAGTTGAATGTGGACGTGAATTCGTCAAATTCGTTAGACTTGGGTAAGCGAAGATGTGAAGTACCAAGACTCTGATCTGTTATCAGATTCATGCCGTGTGATGTCCCATGTGTCAACAAGGTAGATAAACAACGTCGGAAACAGACCAGAAAATTACATTCCCTTCCCCCAAATCCCCACTACCGTAATACATGTCATCTGCGGGTAAGAATGCCACCAATATTCATAGTCAGAAACACTTACTTTCACTTCAACTGCGGCAGGCAACAAAACGAAGTGAGAGTAGAGAAGTCGGCTACCATGTCGATCTTCTTCTCCCTTCAAACGTGCTGACATCATACGAGTCTTTTTTAAAAGCGATCCGTTCAATTTTGCGTCGCTATATTGCTGAACGCGACGCCGAATCTTAATTCTCTCTCTCTCTTTCTCTCTTTCTCTCTCTCTCTCTCTCCTTGACAAACAGAGTAGACTCGTTCACTACTGACATCATCTTCCTGGAACCTTGTCAACTTTTGTAACTCACGGGGGATATAGGTTGCCAATTTGTTTTTCAAGTTCTCTCTTTATCTTTAACTAACATTAAGTTTTACCTGGTGTAACAAATTAGAAAGAATGTCCCCACTTTGGAAGACAGTAGTTCAGTAATTTATGGGGGTTTTTTGTGTTGGAAGCAATATTAAATATTAGGGCGCTGAATGCTCGCTTGGCCCGAAATATAGGCCTTCCAGACAGTCAGTACAATACGGGAGCACGGGCACCCACAGGAACATTACGAATAAATATATCTTATAACATAAGTATCTAAAATTGTGGCTTATACCAATGGTATAATCACATCTTGCATAAGAGGATAAGCTGCAAAAAATAAATACATTCATTATATCATATTATAGGGTACTGGTACTTCGAACAATTGACTCAACAAACCCACCGTCTATCTGAATGAACGGATCAGAATATCATCGCAGCTGTGTGTGATCAACATAATTGAGTACGGCGGCTGAACAAATTGAATCTGATGAGACGAAGATCATGAAGTTAGCATAAAAGACAGCATGTAAACGATACTGATATGTATCAACGTTTTAACTTTGAAGAGATTTGGCGTGTTTGTAATTATGTGTGGTGCGCCTATAGAAATACTGCAAAAAATTTGCGCAAATAACGTCCCGAAGTAATGAATGTCTTGTTCATATTGAAAAGGCTTCACGGAACAGTGGAGCAAGCTCACACACGTCAGTGATTCATATCTCAAGAGACGTTCATTCACTCAACAAAATATCAGAAATCTTGGCAATTATTTCCGCAATTTCAAAAAATATGTGGCAGTTATATTTGCACATATATATTATATTTTGTCATTCGTAGTCAAGTCACACTTTTTATAGATCACAAAATGGCCTCACGGAACAGGTCTTTGGACCACATCGTCCTTTATAGTTATCCTACTGAATTGGTGATAAAATCGATCCTTCGTTTGGTCAGGTTAACAGGATAAGCATGTTATGAATTAAACCCCAAATTATGCCAGTATACCTTGCCATTATATTTCTCGATTTCAAGAACGATGACTATACACTTCGCAAACTTCAAGACGCATTGGAAAATTCGAAAAAAGCAGGCCAATGAGAGAGGGAGAGAGGTATCTGTGTCGCAGTATTCATTGACAAGGGAAAGTGTCTATTGCACGTTTTTTGTATTCAACGCATATAATCAATGCATGGCTGTGGTTACCACCACGCTGGCGCAGTAAGTCCAACAGATTTGATCCGAGCACTCATGCTGCTTCTTCGGCATGGCTAGAACTATGCCCCCAACCTATTACGCCACGTTTGCATAACCCTCCGAGCAGAGAAACATGAGTAAATTTAAATGTCGTCCATGTTGGGTACTCAAAAAGTTACGTTTTCGTCATTTTTCCTCAAAATTGCTGCATTTACTCTATGTTTTTGAGTAAAAGTGAATCCGGCTGATGTCGCCGTTCTCACAATAACGTAATATCACGGGCATGTCCATTCTCCCAACGTCAGTGTTTGTAACCTCCAAACCGTCGGTAAACAAGATGTATATATGACAATAGGGGATATACAATCTGATGCCATGAGAATGGGGCATGTCTAACTGGACTGCAGTCTATGTGTCGTTTCCCAACCCATGATATATTTGACTAGCGATACATTGCATCTGACACTGTCATTAAGAACAAAGCGATCAGAAATAACTAGCTATAAGTTGATTCCTTGGGTAATGAATCAGATATTGCCATTGAGCGTAAAGCCATGGTTAATTTAATTGTCAAATGAAATGAGATCTAGGTAGGCATTATCTTAACCTTCAAGATGTTTCATCCCATTCTGTCCCCGTCCTCACCGGATATTCACCGGAACCTCGAAAGATAATGAGGGGATAGACTCTTGTTTCGCAGCTTCCAGATTCTAGGCTGGGAAACACAGATCCCGCGTCGCTCCGATTACCCACAAAAACGCATGTTCAAGAAGGTTTTAATGACATGATGCATATAATGAGAACACGATTATTTTTTATTTGGAATGCCATTTCTCGGCATGTACTACCTCAACATTTCGTAGAGTATGTCCCCCGAGATGAATCTCCTTGAACACGCATGGAGCATATACACCGCAACCGTCTTAAACCGAATAGTTGATAAGTGGAAATCAAACAAAAATATTCGTGTTCAATAATGTATTCTTTCAGTTCTTCTTTTCTCTAGATGAAAGTCTTACGATGATTTTCTTTCATCAAAGCGTTATCCCCATTTTTAGTGCCTCAATTAATAGAGTTATATCATACAATTGAACGCAACATTAACCCTCTCTGGCCTGTTTTTTTTTGGACCTGCCCAGGCCTTGAGGGATGGGGGGTGGAAATGGCCCCCCTAATTATTTTTCTTACATCTTGATCTGGGGGGGGCTTAAACTTACCACACTATACCCTTGGGTCAAGCTCTACCAGAAAATGTAAAAAAAATCACCATGGTCGCTTCGATGACGTCACACTGACGTCATTTAATAAAAACGGCTTTTTGGGGTCAATTTTTCGGTAAGATTTTTCCAATTTTTTATCTATGGAATTTCTCCGCAAAAACTGCATGGTGAATTAGTAAATATTAATGTGATGTGAAATAAAATCGTTTTTTCCCACTTTTCATCGCGGGAAAGCAGAAATTTTGAAGAAATATGACGAAAATATCACTTTTCTGGTACTCAACGTGGGCGCCATCTTAAACTTACCCATGATCCTCAGTCTGTCCTAGGTGTTATGCAAATAGGCTCAAATCCCCCCAATATGATAAATTCAGCTCTCCAGCTTTTGTCGTTCCGGCGCAGAAAGTTTGGTAGGGAGGGAGCCAAAATGGCCCCCATGCCTGGTAGGGTTAAAATAACCGTACTTGTGAGAAACCCCAAGAAAATAAATACAAGTTTGAATAATGGACAATAAATCGCGCGTGTAGTACATTCCGACAAGATGCCGCCATCATGACGTCATGTGAGCAACCAAGGCAAATGTGTTCGCATATACTGGGAGAGGTGCATATAACCCCTGTTATGTAGCTGAGGAAATTATTAGTTCTGTCGTACGTAAGATACAAAAATATGATGAAAGGGCCATAAAGACCCGTGGCTCATGGCGGCCATCCTGGATAATTGCTGTTACGGCCTAGATATGGCCCCACATATCAGTGCTCTCCCAAGGTCATACGTCTAGTTCCGAGTGAGCTTTATTGTTTTGTGAGAAAATTGTTTGGAACAATTTGCCAAAACATTATTATTTTCATTCCTTAATCAAATCCAAGTTACTGTCTCATAATAATGTCGCACTGTACAACCATTCTGCTTCCAACGGTCAAGGTCTGACACAGTAGGGTTGTTAATATTACAAAACTACGTGTGCCCAACGGACCCGACATGAGAATTACGTGTTCGCCATTTTGCAAAATAGCCGCCAAACATTCCCAGTGGGACATTTCGCAGATGTTGCATATCTAAAAATATTTCTGATGCCATCCTCTGCCAAAATGTATGCTTTTATGACAAAAAGCTCAAGTCGAGGGAAAATCGGCATATATTAAAAGGACCAAGAAATTAAAAGACCTTTTGGTCTTTGATATATGTTGGCACTTGTGGGAAGTTGATGCTGGGTCGACATCGGGCATTACAGACTAGTCTTTTGTGTTAAATGCCGTCATTTACATCTGACGATGATACAGCTCACCAATCTGCAATGTACGAGTTGTCACAGCGAAACAGCTCACCAATTACCAGTATACGAGTTGTCAGAGCATTTCCATCATAGCTCTCTAGATTTGTATCTAATACCGCATATGCCGATGCTAGGGGCCGTGTGGTCATATCATCCAAGTTGCTACATGAACAGGTACAATAAAAGCGTACCTGAGATACAACACATATCACGAATCGTTAGATTCTTGGTATGTGCTTTGGAATAGGTTAACCAGAAGACTATTCTGTGAAGTCATGTGACGCAGTCAGTATGTCGGCACCTCTTCCCACTTCCCTTATATGTGTTGTAATTTTTACCTGTATATGGCGAGATTCTGCTGGTGGACGTTTCGCCCCGAGGCCCGCCCCCTGTACAGACCTTTTGGTCTTTGATATATGTTGGCATTTGTGGAAAGTTGATGCTGGGTCGACATCGGGCCTTACAGACTAGCCTTTTGTGTTAATTGCCGTCATTTACATCTGACGACGATACAGCTCACCAATCTCCAATGTGCGAGTTGTCACAGCGAAACAGCTCACCAATTACCAGTATACGAGTTGTCAGAGCATTTCCATCATAGCTCTCTAGATTTGTATCTAATACCGCTTATGTCGGTGCTAGGGGCCGTGTGATCATATCATCCAAGTTGCCACATGAACAGGTACAATAAAAGCGTACCTGAGATACAACACATCACGAATCGTTAGATTCTTGGTATGTGCTTTGAATAGTTAACCAGAAGACTATTCTGTGAAGTCATGACGGAGCCATGTCGGCACCTCTTCCCACTTCCCTTATATGTGTTGTAATTACAAGGATGCTTGGTACATTCGTTACCTGAGAAAACATCAACGATATTCTATCTTAGAGGTCAAAATACCTAGACCAACTCGAATGTTTGTAGGCAAATCTGTAGTTTTTGGTATATCAGGCTCATTTTTTTTCCGAAATTAGGAGAGCTCTGTGTTCATCTGATTCCTGGGCAGAATTCTTAACCCAACGTGTTTAAAAATCCCAAAGGCTCCCATGTTAAGGTTGTATGAAAGTGACGGACCGGAAGATGTGAACTGTGGCGATTCTGCTCTCCAGTTTATACTTTATATATTTTTTAACATACACGCGTCTGTCATTTTCAAACTCACCAGTTGCCCGCCCTACCACGACCAACCAACCAAGCTAGAACTCAATAGAAAGGTGCCCTCATCCACTTGATTTTTCTTCAGAAAGATTCAAGTCCAGATAGTAATCGTTTCCAAAAAGGAGATCCAGTGTTGAAGTTTCACCCGGCCTCAGTCGGAAATATCTTTCAAAATTTCTGCAAGCTCTGAACTTCTCCTGTAATTTTTGAAACAACATTACCCTTCTGAGTCATAAAGCTTCAATCCCTGAGTTTCAGATCTATGGTGGTAGTTAGGGATTTAATGGCCTGAGGTTTTCAGTGCCAAATGTCATGAGACTTCCGTTTCTTCTCCAAAGTTGGGACCGTGCAAAATTTATTGATGGGGTAGGACCGGTGCAAACAGTGGGGGGACCCGGATTTTTTTTCTCGCTATTTTATGTAGGACATTAATTTTTTTTAACGTGACTATCCATAGGACCAAGAGTTTTTTAATAAAGAAAAGAAATACGAAGCTGCCCATCTGAAAACCCCTCGGCTCTGGGTCCTGATTTGATAGGCTTCGGGGTCATGGCCATATGGTGTGCCCAGGGATGTCATTCTTGAGATATGTGGTTAATATGATTTCAAAATGAGCAGTTGAATGGTATTGGAGATATGTATCATTAATGATTTTGCATAAATTAAAGATGGCCACCAAGGCTTCCGCGCAATCAGAAAAGCCGGCTTGGTATTTTATTGAAAGTCTCTTGATGTATCGATGATGCACCAACTTTCATATTGAACAGTTGAATGGCATCAGAGATATGTACATGTATCATTAATAAAAGATGGCCACCAAGGTTTCCATCCAATCAGAAAAACCAGGTAGCTAATTTATTGAAAGTCTCTTGATGTATCGATGATGCACCAACTTTCATATTGAACAGTATCAGAGATATGTACATGTATCATTAATGAGTGCATAAATTAAAGATGGTCACCAAGGCTTCTGCCCAATCAGAAAAGCCGGCTTGGTAATTTATTGAAAGTCTCTTGATGTTTCGATGATGCACCAACTTTTATATTGAACAGTTGAATGGCATCAGAGATATGTACATGTATCATTAATAAACAATGGCCACCAAGGTTTCCATCCAATCAGAAAAAACGGTTTGCTAATTTATTAAAAGTCTCTTGAGGTATTGATGATTCACCAACTTTCATATTGAACAGTTGAATGGTATCAGAGATATGTACATTTATGATTAATAAAAGATGAGTGCATAAATTAAAGATGGCCACCAAGGCTTCCGCCAAATCAGAAAAGCCGGCTTGATAATTTATTGAAAGTCTCTTGATGTATCGATGATGCACCAACTTTCATATTGAACAATTGAATGGCAGAGACATGTACATGTATCATTAATAAAAGATGGCCACCAAGATTTCCATCCAATCAGAAAAACCAGTTTGCTAATTTATTGAAAGTCTCTTGATGTATCGATGATGCACCAACTTTGATATTGAACAGTTGAATGGTATCAGAGATATGTACATGTATCATTAATGAGTGCATAAATTAAAGATGGCCATCAAGGCTTCCGCTCAATCAGAAAAGCCGGCTTGGAAATTTATTGAAAGTCTCTTGATGTATCGATGATGCACCAACTTTCATATTGAACGATTGACTGGCATCAGAGATATGTACATGTATCATTAATAAATAATTGCCACCAAGGTTTCCATCCAATCAGAAAAAAACGGTTTGCTAATTTATTGAAAGTCTCTTGAGGTATTGATGATTCACCAACTTTCATATTGAACAGTTGGATGGTATCAGAGATATGTACATGTATCATCAATGAGTGCATAAATTAAAGATGGCCACCAAGGCTTCCGCCAAATCAGAAAAGCCGGCTTGGTAATTTATTGAAAGTCTCTTGATGTATTGATGATGCACCAACTTTCATATTGAACAGTTGAATGGCAGAGATATGTACATGTATCATTAATAAAAGATGGCCACCAAGGTTTCCATCCAATCAGAAAAACCAGTTTGCTAATTTATTGAAAGTCTCTTGATGTATCGATGATGCACCAACTTTGATATTGAACAGTTGAATGGTATCAGAGATATGTAGGCCTACATGTATCATTACTGAGTGCATAAATTAAAGATGGCCATCAAGGCTTCCGCTCAACCAGAAAAGCCGGCTTGATAATTTATTGAAAGTCTCTTGATGTATCGATGATGCACCAACTTTCATATTGAACAATTGAATGGCAGAGATATGTACATGTATCATTACTGAGTGCATAAATTAAAGATGGCCATCAAGGCTTCCGCTCAATCAGAAAAGCCGGCTTGGTAATTTATTGAAAGTCTCTTGATGTATCGATGATGCACCAACTTTGATATTGAACAGTTGAATGGTATCAGAGATATGTAGGCCTACATGTATCATTACTGAGTGCATAAATTAAAGATGGCCATCAAGGCTTCCGCTCAATCAGAAAAGCCGGCTTGATAATTTATTGAAAGTCTCTTGATGTATCGATGATGCACCAACTTTCATATTGAACAATTGAATGGCAGAGATATGTACATGTATCTTAATAAAAGATGGCCACCAAGGTTTCCATCCAATCAGAAAAACCAGTTTTCTAATTTAAAGGCTTTGGTCGCCATATTAGTTTCTCAGAATATGCAATATGTACAGAGGACACAATACAGTAAATTTCATCTAAGCCTGCGATAGAACTTACAGTACATCCATATAAATAAATGAATACTAATAGATGAGATGAATGAAAATGACGGGTGATGGTATGAAATATCAGAGTTAATTGAGGTTAGTGCGTTACGGAACCTACCGGGTAAGCAAATCGGGAACCCGCGAAAAGGCGCACGAAGAAAATACCGAGAATACAGTCAGCGGACGAAAATATGTCAGTCGCAATCAAGTCAGTCCACAGGTCAGTCAATCAGTGAACACTTACCTAGATCTACCTATAATAATAAGATTACACTATCTCTAACTAACCTGATAATGCATCATATTCTGCCATTCACTCTGTAGACGGTCTACCTTTATTACAATTTGACCGCACACAAGAGCGAAAAGCCGACCTAATTTCGGACATAGCACTAACTAATTAACAAAAACATTCAAGCAACTTTCCAATATTTGCATTCTGTATCGGCAATAGACAAGGGAAGAATATATATTTTTTTTTTTTTTAAGAAGGGGAAAGAGAATGCTGCATACAGGGTACAAACAGCAAAAATACAATACAAATTGATAAATATATTTATATTCAGTTCAGCATACAACAGTCTCTGCAACTCCCGAGTAGCTGGATATTCAATTGTTCACCGCGCACACGCGTTTCAATGAATAGTCAGCACACCGAAAATTGTCCTAACCCGTATCGCGATTGGGCCCGTAGAATGATCATTCACTGATTATGTAATCACAGAAACAGCCTCGTACGAATGAACACAGCAAATTCTGACACGGCACAACACAGCAATTATTCAATTGGCCAATCTCCACAACACCAATCGATTTGGACGATTGCAAAAACAGTGTAGGTGGATACAATCGATGAAGGACAATTCTTTTGCAGAGCTCTCAACTTCCAATGGCAGATGACAACAGATACGTCTAATACACCCGCCCCACGTTGGGCGCCATGGTCACGTGGTATATTCGTGCAGGACGGGCGAAAATGAAAACTCAAAGACGTATCTAGATGATGGTGATTTAACGACAGGTGATCGGTGGCATCAACGCACTGTACATTGGTTCAGGTTGTAACGGCAGATATGACACCCGTCGTCGAACCTGGCGTGAATGCCATAAAGGAAGTTAATCGTACAATATTCAAATCCTAATTGGCAACGTCAATGCGATATTACGTTATTTAGTTGAAAAATAGATGCTAAAGAGAAAATAGCATACTTCAACAACGAGAATAAATAACCTTACCTGGAAAGATAGAACGGCAGATATGACACCCGTCGTCGAACCTGGCGTGAATGCCACGATCCTTTCCAGGCACAGGTATTTATACGGTAAAGCGCACGATTTCTCAGAGCCGGACTTCTAAACCGACGCTATTTTAACTAATGGACATTACAATAAGAAAAGTTATTTCTCGCACGTAGTTAGCCAGAAAACCGCTATATCAAAATATGCAGGTCCACCGTCAGTCGAGATGTCGGACTAAAAAGCTTTATATAGCGCGACACGTTTAAACCACACTAGACGCGAAGAGGCTGCAAAAGACTGTCAGTTAATATGGGTATACATTGGTGACTGTTACATGAAGGAATGGATGGATGAATGAATGTTCGATACACTATTAAGTCAGCCCATATACGCCGACATGAACTAACTACACCAGCACCGGATTAACCCCCAAGGTGCTGCGTGTTTAACCCTATATATTTACAAATCGTTTATCGGAGTACATTACGATTGTGACATATCGATGATGCACCAACTTTCATATTGAACAGTATCAGAGATATGTACATGTATCATTAATGAGTGCATAAATTAAAGATAGCCATCAAGGCTTCCGCTCAATCAGAAAAGCCGGCTTGGTAATTTATTGAAAGTCTCTTGATGTATCGATGATGCACCAACTTTCATATTGAACAGTTGAATGGCATCAGAGATATGTACATGTATCATTAATAAAAGATGGCCACCGAGGTTTCCATCCAATCAGAAAAACCGGTTTGCTAAAGTCTCTTGATGTACATGTATCTATGATGCACCAACTTTCATATTGAACAGTTGAATGGTATCAGAGATATGTACATGTATCATTAATCTGCTTCTAGGTGATGACCATCTGTCTCATTCAAGCTTGGTGTTATTTGCATAACAACAAAATTTTGCTCAGGCGGGTTTCCTATTGGAGGGGGAGGTGCATACAAAAGAACAGGACACTTGGGATAGTAAATAAAATACTCTATATTATCAACATTAAATATCAGTCTAGTATCTGTGAACTACAGTGTATATGCCTGACAACATGAAACCACTGAAACAAAGACCCTTTTATGTCTGAACAACTATATGTAGCATGTCAAATACAATGCACTCTACAAGTTCATTATCATTAAACCTGTAAAACAGTTTTGGCACAGCTATATAATATCAACAAATAATTTCAATGGAAAATCACGAACATTGAGCACGTAAAAAACTTGATTTCATTGAGCTAGAGGACCTGGTGTGCATGTACATTTGACTTTACAGCGAAACCTGCCTAAACTGACACCTGAATAAACTGACAAACCTTTATATATTGACATTTGTCTTGGTACCGATGGGCAGTTTACCATTGATTTGAACCTCTGTAAACCAGAACCCTGTCAAAATCAACACAAAATGTTGGTCCAGAGCAGGGTCGGGTTATACAGGTTTCAGTGTATTTGCATACCAGAGCAATGGAAAAAGCATCCAGTGTAAATAGCAAGAATGAGCAAGTAAGATGCTCACATATTTTTCTACCCGAATGATATTTGGAGGGAGGAGTGGGGGGAGGGGGGGGTCGATTGAAAAGGATACAATGCGATGTCCTGAGAGTCAAATAGCCACCTCTCCACCAGAGTGTATTGACATGGTTGAGCAGAAGTTTACCTGATGTTGATATGGTGCAAGAATGTAACATTTTAGCATCACCAGAAGTTCATGAAGTAAAAGTGTGTAACGGTAGATTAGACAAGTTAGACAGCATTGGCACTCGTCAAACTGTCACTAGATTCAGTAGCCACACACGGATCATGTGTGAGCCTAATTATGTACATTTCATAGCCTGAGTATTTGACGTTCAGTAGGAAGGCTTGCGGAAATGCCGGCTAGTGTGGAGGACCACTGTTCCATACTTATAAAAATGTGCAAAAGTATATGTGCATATCACATATTGGTTAGGGGGTGGTGTTTACAGATGCGGCTCACCAAATCCGGGTACAGGTTGGTCACAACATATATAGGACCAGAACTTTTTTTACCCAAGATCCAGATAGGACCCATAGTTTTTTTTGGTTCGAAGATAAGGGGGACCAAGGATTTTTTTAGCTGATTTTCCTTGTTGCACCGGTCCTACCCCCTCGATAAATTTTGCATGGTCCCTTATAGTGAAACGGCAACGCAAATTAAACATGTCACGACCCTCAAATAGCTGTAATCTTGCGTCTTTGAGACATGTTTTCAAGGAAAACAGAGTGAAACATGTAGCAATATGAAGTATCTCACATGTTACCCATCTCAAAGAGTTAGGTGCGCAATTGGCTTTTTCCTTGATATTTTCCATTCTCCCCTATCTTTTAACATGGTGCTAAATAGCACTGGTGACAATATAGTGCAGATATTTTGCTAATCTTTGGTGCCGGGGTTTAAAGGCGATATAATTCTTCTAATTATCATCTAAATTGCATAGATTCGCACTGCATGGAAAGGTAATATATCGTCTATTTAGCGTAGATTCGCAAATGGATTTGTCATTCACTTTATTGTCACATAAGGGAGAGTCAATATATTGTCAATTTAGCGTAGATTCGCAAATGTGTTTACCTCGTGGAGATGGCAGAGCAGACAATATATTGTCTAATTAGCACTTTGATAATCTCCTCTAAATTGCATAGATTCGCACTTCATGGAAAGTTAATATATTGTATATTTAGCGTAGATTCGCAATTCTGTTTTACCTCGTCGAGATTGCAGAGAAGACAATATATTGTCTAATTAGCACTTTGATAATCTCATCTAAATTGTATAGATTCGCACTTCATGAAGAGTTAATATATTGTCTATTTAGCGTAGATTCGCAAATGTGTTTTACCTCGGCGAGATTGCAGAGAATAGAATATATTGCCTAATTAGCACTTTGATAATCTCATCTAAATTGCATAGATTCGCACTTCAGGGAAAGTTAATATATGGTCTATTTAGCGTAGATTCGCAAATGTGTTTTACCTCGGCGAGATTGCAAAGAAGACAATATATTGTCTAATTAGTACTTTGATAATCTCATCTAAATTGCATAGATTCGCACTTCAGATAGAGTTAATATATTGTCTATTTAGCGTAGATTCGCAAATGTGTTTTACCTCGGCGAGATTGCAGAGAAGGGAATATATTGTCTAATTAGCACGTTGATAATCTCATTTAAATTGCATAGATTCTATACCTTCATGGAAAGTTAATATATGTCTATTTAGCGTAGATTCGCAAATGTGCTTAACTTCGGCGAATTTCAGAAGACAATATATTGTCTAATTAGCACTTTGATAATCTCTATCTAAATTGCATAGATTCGCACTGCATGGCATATCGTCTATTTAGAAGGATTCTGCAAATCGATTGTCATTCACTTTATTGTCACATCAGGGAGAGTTAATATATTGTCTATTTAGCGTAGATTCTCAAATGTGTTTACCTCGTCGAGATGACAGAGAAGACAATATATTGTCTAATTAGCACTTTGATAATCTCATCTAAATTGCATAGATTCGCACTTCACGGAGAGTTAATATATTGTCTATTTAGCGTAGATTCGCAAATGTGTTTACCTCGTGGAGATGGCAGAGAAGACAATATATTTTCTAATTAGCACTTTGATAATCTCATCTAAATTGCAAAGATTCGCACTTCATGGAGAGTTAATATATTGTCAATTTAGCGTAGATTCGCAATTCTGTTTTACCTCGTCGAGAGGCAGAGAAGACAATATATTGTCTAATTAGCACTTTGATAATCTCATCTAAATTGCATAGATTCGCACTTCATGGAAAGTTAATATATTGTATATTTAGCGCAGATTCGCAAATCTGTTTTACCTCGACGAGATTGCAGAGAAGACAATATATTGTCTAATTAGCACTTTGATAATCTCATCTAAATTGCATAGATTCGCACTTCAGGGAAAGTTAATATATTGTATATTTAGCGTAGATTCGCCAATCGGTTTTACCTCGTCGAGATTGCAGAGAAGACAATATATTGTCTAAATAGCACTTTGATAATCTCATCTAAATTGCATAGATTCGCACTTCATGGAAAGTTAATATATTGTCTATTTAGCGTAGATTCGCAAATGTGCTTTAACTTCGGCGAAATTTCACAGAAGACAATATATTGTCTAATTAGCACTTTGATAATCTCATCTAAATTGCATATATTCGCACTGCATGGTAAGGTAATATATCGTCTATTTAGCGTAGATTCGCAAATCGATTTGTCATTCACTTTATTGTCACATCAGGGAGAGTTAATATATTGTCTATTTAGCGTAGATTCTCAAATGTGTTTACCTCGTCGAGATGGCAGAGAAGGCAATATATTGTCTAATTAGCACTTTGATAATCTCATCTAAATTGCATAGATTCGCACTTCACGGAGAGTTAATATATTGTCTATTTAGCGTAGATTCGCAAATGTGTTTACCTCGTGGAGATGGCAGAGAAGACAATATATTTTCTAATTAGCACTTTGATAATCTCATCTAAATTGCAAAGATTCGCACTTCATGGAGAGTTAATATATTGTCAATTTAGCGTAGATTCGCAATTCTGTTTTGTCATTCACTTTATTGTCACATAAGGGAGAGTTAATATTTTGTCTATTTAGCGTAGATTCTCAAATGTGTTTACCTCGTCGAGATGGCAGAGAAGGCAATATATTGTCTAATTAGCACTTTGATAATCTCATCTAAATTGCATAGATTCGCACTTCACGGAGAGTTAATATATTGTCTATTTAGCGTAGATTCGCAAATGTGTTTACCTCGTGTAGATGGCAGAGAAGACAATATATTGTCTAATTAGCACTTTGATAATCTCATCTAAATTGCAAAGATTCGCACCTCATGGAGAGTTAATATATTGTCAATTTAGCGTAGATTCGCAATTCTGTTTTACCTCGTCGAGAGGCAGAGAAGACAATATATTGTCTAATTAGCACTTTGATAATCTCATCTAAATTGCATAGATTCGCACTTCATGGAAAGTTAATATATTGTATATTTAGCGTAGATTCGCAAATCTGTTTTACCTCGACGAGATTGCAGAGAAGACAATATATTGTCTAATTAGCACTTTGATAATCTCATATAAATTGCATAGATTCGCACTTCAGGGAAAGTTAATATATTGTATATTTAGCGTAGATTCGCAAATCGGTTTTACCTCGTCGAGATTGCAGAGAAGACAATATATTGTCTAAATAGCACTTTGATAATCTCATCTAAATTGCATAGATTCGCACTTCATGGAAAGTTAATATATCGTCTATTTAACGTAGATTCGCAAATGTGCTTTAACTTCGGCGAAATTTCACAGAAGACAATATATTGTCTAATTAGCACTTTGATAATCTCATCTAAATTGCATAGATTCGCACTGCATGGTAAGGTAATATATCGTCTATTTAGCGTAGATTCGCAAATCGATTTGTCATTCACTTTATTGTCACATCAGGGAGAGTTAATATATTGTCTATTTAGCGTAGATTCTCAAATGTGTTTACCTCGTCGAGATGGCAGAGAAGGCAATATATTGTCTAGTTAGCACTTTGATAATCTCATCTAAATTGCATAGATTCGCACTTCACGGAGAGTTAATATATTGTCTATTTAGCGTAGATTCGCAAATGTGTTTACCTCGTGGAGATGGCAGAGAAGACAATATATTTTCTAATTAGCACTTTGATAATCTCATCTGTACTGTAAAGATTCGCACTTCATGGAGAGTTAATATATTGCCAATTTAGCGTAGATTCGCAATTCTGTTTTGTCATCTTACTCTTATTGTCACATAAGGAGAGTTAATATATTGTCTATTTAGCGTAGATTCTCAAATGTGTTTACCTCGTCGAGATGGCAGAGAAGCGCAAATATATTGTCTAATTAGCACTTTGATAATCTCCTCTAAATTGCATAGATTCGCACTCCAGGGAGAGTTAATATATTGTCTATTTAGCGTAGATTCGCAAATCTGTTTTACCTCGGCGAGACTGCAGGGGAGACAATATATTGTCTAATTAGCACTTTGATAGTCTCATCTAAATTGCATAGATTCGCACTTCATGGAGAGTTAATATATTGTCTATTTAGCGTAGATTCGCAAATGTGTTTAACTTCGGCGAGATTTCAGAGAAGACAATATATTGTCTAATTAGCACTTTGATAATCTCATCTAAATTGCATAGATTCGCACTTCAGGGAAA
>JAVTVY010049480.1:0-22662 GCA_036873755.1 Hanleya hanleyi
GTGGGGGCTCGGTACACCAGGGGTGGAGACATGATCCCGAGGTTAGGCCAAATTGGTAGGTTGAATAAGAGTAGCATGAGGTAAGCTCCCAGAATATACGAGGGATTGGAGTCGGACAAGGCTTAATTTAGGAGATAGTGGATGGGGCTCAGAGCCCCAGGGGCGGGGACATGCTCCCGAGGGTAGTGGATGAGTACGATAAGTGAAGCATTATGTAAGCTCTCGAAATCTATAAGGGTATGGGTCGGTCGAGGCTTAGCTTAGGAGATAGAGGGTGAAACTTGCTCCTGAGGGTTGAATTTGCGAGCATGTTGTAATCTGCCAGAATATATGAGGGTCTTGGGTGAGGCTCGGTGCTCCAGTGATGGGGACATGATTCCGAGGGTAGTGTGTGGGTTGAATAAGTGTAGTATGATGTGAGCTCCCAGAATAGGAGGGTTTGGGGTCGGGCGAAGCGGAATTCAGGAGAATGAAGGTGGGGCTCGGTGCCCTAGATGTGGGGCCATGATCCCGAGGGTAATGAGTGGGTTGAATAAGTGTAGCATGATGTAAGCTCTCAGATTATCTGAGGTTTGGTGTCGGGCAAGGATTAATTTAGGAGATTGAAGGTGGGGTTCAGAGCCCCAGGGGTGGGGACATGCACCCGAGGGAAGTGAATGTGTACAATAAGTGTAGCATGATGTAAGCTCTTGGAATCTATAAGGGTATGGGATTGGGCGATGATCAGTTTAAGGCGGGGTTCAGTGCCCCGGGGGTGATGACATGCGCCCCAAAAGTGTAGCAATAAAGGTTCAATAAGTGAGGACAGCTGTGTACAGTCCAAAACTTGAACATGAAAACCGATCACAAAACTGCAAAAAGTTGACGAAGTCCAACGGTTGGTAATCTTGTCCAAACATATATATATATTACTTGATATTAAACATGTCTGCAAAGTTTCACAACATTCTTATGGTTGTTTCAAAAGTATTAACGTATATGTATAAACCTTCGTCACCAAAAGACAAAAGTTTTATCACAAAACCTTAAAGTGAACGTAAAGGCTGCGACAACACACGCACTGCGTGGAAGAACTATATTAAAAGTATCATTTGGCAGCAACAAATATTTTTTGTGATTTTTTCCCTTCGAAACAAAAAATTCCAAACACGGGAATTATTGACTGATGCAACGAGCGACTGGAGTCTGCCATAACAGTTTATTCATTAGCCTTGCGCCAATGAAAACGCTTGTACGGAGCACGTGATATTTTCCTGTGACGTAGTATCACTTTGTTTTGGCATCGCTGTAGCACGAATTGTAATTGCGGTGGTGGAGAGCTCGGCTGTTTCAAGCGTGTTTTGATTGTGTTGCGTGTCTCCAGCAAGTGTTTACTGACCTGAAACGTTCGATGAACTACTCAATACTTTCGTCGACATCGGAGCGTTTTGGTTCAAACTGGTAACCCTGTAAACCTTCATTTGTCTCTTCGTCAGAACTTGAAGTCAGGCTAGCCTCCTCGTGCGTCGCTATGTTTACATGCTTTCTGCGCTTTCTAACTCCACGAAGTAAAGAGCTCCGAAGTGATACGACGTCACTGCTCTGAGTGAGATAGCCAGCATGGCGGCAGCCGGGGAACAATAATACAACGGAGATAATTTCGTTCGTACTCGGTGCAAAAAAATCTCCAAAAATATTTGTTGCTGCTATTTCAGTATTTCAATGTAGCTCTTTCCCACAGAGTGCATGTTGCCTCAGCCTTTACGTTCACTTTAACATGAAAACTGAAAACCAACCACCCAGTCAACCAACCAGCCAGCCAGTCAGACAGCATCAATCTATAGAACAGATTATACCCCAGCTAGCTCCACAAGGACAAGCTACAAAAATAAGAAAAGCATTCGTTATCGAGCAATTTTAAGAGTTAAACGAATCTCAATATGACCAAAACACATTATCAAAGATAGAAGGAAAAGCTTCCAACTTGTATTGTAAACAAATTCACAACTTCTGAAGCGATTTAATATTTCTGGAAAAAAGTTAGTGCTCTCGGAGTGAAAAATGGTCGACAAAAGTGAGACCAACGATGTGATGAAGATTCCTCTTTATCACGTGATCGTCAAATACCTCCATTGAGACAATCGCCCAATTCCTTAAACGGCAAATGTCGATGTCAGTTTAGTAAACTAGTAAGCGTATTGCCAATTTAATTGGTCAGATCAATAGTTTCAAGCAACTGGTCGGACGAATCGGTCAACAATCTGAAAATCCTGATTTTGACAAACTGACAACCGTAACTGTCATTTGGTCTCGTCTTGTCTCTTAAAATATGACTATATTGAAATCAAGTACCAGTGACATTTCAATAACTTTCTTATAAATTACAGTAGTACCAAACATCAGTAGATTTTTTTCAATTAAACGAATAAACGACAAAGGCAGTTGACAAACCAGACCCGTATTTGCGCCCTTTCCCATACAGCGAACCCCCTGATGTGCCCCTTTGGAGTGAAGGCGAACCACCCCTCTAAAAATCCTGGCTCGGCCCTGCAAACACCGGTGTCTTAGTCACTTGAAACGCGATATTAAAGTGACGTCATCACGCATTCATCCAATCCAATTCACTGGCAACAGACGCCCAGTTTGCCATTTACTCCAATGCAACCCGGTCTCACCTACATGTGCCAAATAGCGCCATATCAGAGATAGAGAACCAAATAATGGAAATGGTGGGGAGTGGCAGGGCGAGCATGGCAATTCTAAAAGACTTCTGGGCCACATGATGTGAGTGAGAGTAGGATTTAACGTCGCTTTCAACTATATTTCAGTCATATAACGACGAACCAACTAGGCCCCACCCAGTCATGTTGCGTTCCTGTTGCTTCAAAGAAGGAAATCTTTAAAGCAACATGGAACCAGACACCCGCCACCCACTGTATAAAACACTGAGGACAGCAGGGAAGACAAGACAGGACGTTTACATTGATGCAACAAAGACAAGTGCAATTACTGTCCATTTTAATTAGTCGTCTACATTGGAGCTTCTCTGAAATAAGTAGTAAACTCAGCATAAATTTTCTTTTTTTGCATTGTGTAGAACAAACTAAACTCTACTAAATGACAACCATTATTCCCTGATATCGATAATATATCACGCCTGAAATAACATTGTAATTATCTCTATATAAAACTCCAGTAAAGTTGCTTCATGTACCTGGGCTCAATCACACAGGGAGACGTCATAATGTATTCGTGTTTACTAGTACAAAGGTCAACAATGCCGTGTACGGTCATAGAGGTGTGTGCGGTTTATCAGTCGGTAATTTCACTGGGCATGGGGATATAAGCGACACTTCCACGGAGCGCCTGTTATTACTAAAAACGGTACATGAGACCCGGTACATGAAACAACTGTACTGAAGTTTAATATGGAGAAAATTACAATGTTATTTCAAGCGTGATATATTATCGATATCATGGAGAAATCGTAGTCATTTTCTGGAGTCCAGTTTGTTCTATACGCTGCAAAAAAGAAAATTTATGCAGAGTTAACTATTGATTTTTGACAAGCTCCAAAGTAGACGACTAATTATAGGAACAGACTTTAGACACCACATTATCAAGTTCCATGTTGTTTCTCAGCAAAACGTATTGAAGCAACATCATGTCACACAGTATGTCTAACGCATGCATGTTATTCTCTTGTTTCCAGATGGATGGAATGTGGTATTATTTACTCATTATTGTTCTCGGGAATGACGCCCCAGTTACTGCAGCAGACGAATGTGCTGTGCTATCGCCTTGTACTTGTTCCGGGCCAAGAGTGGATTGTGGCGGAAAGGCGTTGAAAGTCCTTTCGGAGTTTCACAAGACGGACAGGTTATACGACATTGTCTACCTTCCCGGCAACGCCATCACGCGAGTGGATGGTCAAGCGTTCTCAAATCTTACTGTATCTGAACGACTCGAACTGATTTTGGACCACAACCCAATCAGTTATATAGACGAGTCGGCTTTCTCCGGTCTGGAAAACACTTCCCTGGTACTCTATCTACGTAACACTGGACTGAATACTCTACCGAAAGCTCTGTCGAAATTGAACAAACTGACAAATTTGACCATTAGCGGGATCGGATCACTCGACTCCTCGGTGATGATACCTATCGGGTTCTCCTTACATTCACTCGATATTGATATGCATTTGATGGAAGTATGGCCAGATGAACTAAAATACCTGGGACATCTACGAAATCTAGTCGTTAGAGAAACAAGTACCCTACCACAGCATGCGTTTCATGGTTTCGAACATTCACTGATATCGTTAACGATAGACCATTCCAATTTAACCCATTCACCGGACGCTATCTGCAACCTACACAAATTGCATTCAATTTCCTTGGAGTTTTTACACATATCCATATCAGAGCTAATTCCTACATGTCCGACACCAGTGGTTACGGTTCAAGTGTTACACTTTAATCACATTGACATGGGTTCTTTTCCTAATATTTTCCCAACATTTTCGAGAGTCACCGATGTGTCTATTACATATGGTAACATAAGGTATGTTGATGACCTCATCGTCCCCAGCGAAAACTATATAGAAAGACTTGATCTACGTTTCAATAAATTGAACAGGGTTCCCTATGCTATAAAGAAAATGGAAAAACTGTATTATTTGAATTTCGCTGATAATGAGATCACATCTATAGAGGCCAATGATTTCGACGACATGAAGAATCTCTACTTTTTGGACGTCGATTCCAATCCT
Organism: Hanleya hanleyi; assembly: GCA_036873755.1. NCBI lineage: Eukaryota > Metazoa > Mollusca > Polyplacophora > Lepidopleurida > Hanleyidae > Hanleya > Hanleya hanleyi. The sequence goes on from JAVTVY010049480.1 coordinate 4,751, forward strand.
ATACACTTTATATCTGACCATGCCTTCATCAACAACACGGCACAGGGTCTCGGTATTTCCTCGGTTGGGCTGACTACAGTCCCAAGAGCCATTCTCAATTTGCTGAATATACGGATTATCTGGTTCTCATATACGAAAATTGAATGTAGTTGCGATCTGTTTTGGCTCTCTAGATGGAAAAGACTAAATGTTGTTAATATTCAGGGTTACTGCTATCCGGAGTTAACAGAAACTATAACTCACTTTGCTAAAACTAAATTACCTCTGTGCGATCCTTCTCTCATTGGCTGAACTGTATCTTGGCAACGGATCTTGTCGCTGCCTTACGGCGAGAGGAGACTTCACATAGCATGGTTCTTTGTCCAATAACCCTCTCCCTAACAAAATAGGAAGCTATACTCAGTAATAATTGGTTTCATTGATCACGTTAAGATTAAACACGGATTAATCTACTATTGGTGTGGGTGCTGGTACCTTGTGATTGTATTGTCTCACCTTTCACGTAAATGAGAAACATTTGAATTTAAATAAATCATTGAATCTGTCAAAGGAAATTTGTATTTTCTAGAATATTGATTATCGGACAGTATGAGGAGCTGGGAGGAGGAATCTGGAGGCGGGGGGCGCGGGGGGGGGGGGGTTAATATCACACTCAAGGTTATTTCACTCATATGGTGACAGCCAGTTTGAATGGTGGAGGAAGCCGGAGAGAACCTTCTCCCGTCGGTGGTACCTGGAGGAAGTGGTGCAGGTGCATATGTACGACCGCCATCACAGTTTTTAAAGTGTCAGCCATGTTTGATCACGTGATTGCGATTTGTAGATAATTGTCTTTCATGTTTGATCACGTGGTACAGTTGGAGCCAGGTCGCACCATAAGTGACTAATTACCATTTTTGAACACTCACAGAAGTTTTCCGAATCCAACGATTGCCGTATAAAGAATGAGTGATTGAGTGAGTGAATAGGACTTAACCTCGCTTTCAACAATTTTGTATTCATGTCATGACAGTGCCTACAGAGCGGACTCAATACCGCCTTTTTTATGACGCTGCATCACTGCATTGCCATGCCATAGACGGACATGATATAGGCAAGCAAGTAGTAGTATAAGCTGAAATTCCCGCAACTTGACCTACTTTCGTGGAGGTCACAGAGGTCAAAGTCACTATAGTTCCGTCATGTGACGATCACGTGAACGGAAGTGACCCCCGGGGCATGTATTCATCCGCGGTGATGCGGTCCGTCGGTGATGCGGTCGCTTCCGGGAGAAGCCTCCGCGCACAGAAAGTAGTCCGTGAAATTCTAGCATATTGACTGACTTCCGACAGGGGGCACCACCAGGTCACGTGACTGTGACGTCACTTCCGGTTCCGGTCACCTGACCGGAAGTGACCTTTGACCCCTGCGCATGCGCACTTTACCGGATATTAATAATGGTGCGCAGGGATCAAAAGTTGCCGGAACTATAGTGACCTTGACCTCTGTGACGTCACAAATACGCAAATTTCCAAGGTCAAGGGACCTCAATTTCACCTTTCTATACTACTAACGTGCCGACGGCTACATATAATCGGTGTGGGGTTCTTCAAAGCGTTTTACGTGAACAATTTGAACGAAAACATCTACGTTTTATTTATTCGTCAAAATATACTATGATGGAGATTCTTTGTTCAAATTATCAATATCTACAATCGAAAGACATTTTTATCTGCAGTCAGTATTGTAATGTTGTACTTCATTGTGTGCTTGATTCTGGGATTAGGTTTTGTTATAATACGCCTTTGTTCTGCACATTTGTTCTGTTATTATGACATTTTTGTAGATATTTTGTTCGTATTTTATCGCCAGATTATAGAACCCATTGAAATTGACAAGCATGTAAAGGAAAATCTAAACTGGAAACTACCATTTTCCCCCCACGGGTATTCACAGTAAATAGATAAGGGTAGGGTACCGTGCAAAGTGTTTGCCCCGCGAACGACCTTAAACTCAATTGGGAAACAACCAGAAACTTACGGCTTGTGTCTGCAAGAATTTCTGCTCATGTAAGTTTATTTTTGGCCTAGATCTCCTGAGCGTACAGACACGAGTTATACATAATCGGATGTAAATGTACTCTCTTTTCCCTCTTAAAAATCATATCATAGTTAAAACGTTTATACTGCTTAATACACTTAAAAGACTAAGTGCATGAGACGAACATAATTCGTGCTTTAAAATTGCAAATTCTTATCAGCAGTTCTTCAGAGAATTAGGTCCTGTTGAACAGCTGTGGTCTGTTATGTATACTTTGCCCATTCCATTATCGCAGACATGTAACACAGCGTAAACACGCATAACGTGAGTAGTATATAAAATTTAAATTGGACCGGATTGACCTACTTATTTGTTCCCCCGGGTAAAACTTAAGGGGTCTCAAGGTCATCAGGCGATCACGTGATCAAGGTATGTACTGACCTGTCTAGGCTATAGTTCCGGGTCAAAGGTCAAAAATAGTTCCATGTATTCATCCGCGGTGATGCGGTCTGGCAGCGGTTTTGGCGGTGATTCGGTCGCGGGAAAAAGCTTCCGCGGAGAAAAAGTAGATAAAATGGTCCGATTGGGTCGAGTGAGGTATCAAAGTGAAGCATTCGTGAAGGGGCATCTAATAGGCTGGGTGTGGGGTTGAAATATCGGCATTCTGCGCATGCGCGGTGGCCCAAGGGTATGGAAATAGACGTTTTGGGATGTAGGGAGCCACTAATGGTCCAATGGGGTCAGTGAGGTATCAGTAGAAGCATTCGTGAAGGGGCATCTGATGGGCTGGGTGTGGGGTTGAACTATCGGCATTCTGCGCATGCGCGGTGGCCAAAGGGTATGGAAATAGACGTTTTGGAGCTAAGGAGCCTAGTGGACCAATGGGTCGAGTGAGGTATCAAAGTGAAGCTTATGTGAGGGGGCATCTAATGGGCTGGGTGTGGGGTTGAACTATCGCCATTCTGCGCATGCGCGGTGGCCCAAGGGTATGAAAATAGCCGTGTTGGAGCTAGGGGAGCCCCTAATGGACCGATGGGGTCGAGTGAGGTATCAAAGTGAAGCATTCGTGAAGGGGCATCTGATGGGCTGGGTGCGGGGTTGAAATATCGGCATTCTGCGCATGCGCGGTGGCCAAAGGGTATGGAAATAGACGTTTTGGAGCTAGGGGAGCCCCTAGTGGACCAATGGGGTCGAGTGAGGTATCAAAGTGAAGCATTCGTGAAGGGGCATCTGATGGGTTGGGTGTGCGGTAGGAATATCATTCTGCGCATGCGCGGTGGCCCAAGGGTATGAAAATAGCCGTGTTGGAGCTAGGGGAGTTACTAATGGTCCGATGGGGTCGCGTGAGGTATCAAAGTGAAGCCTAGGTGAGGGGGCATCTGATGGGTTGGGTGTGGGTTGAAAATATCGGCATTCTGCGCATGCGCGGTGGCCCAAGGGTATGAAAATAGCCGTTTTGGGATGTAGGGGAGCCCCTAATGGTCCAATGGGGTCGAGTGAGGTATCGAAGTGAAGCATTCGTGAAGGGCCATCTGATGGGCTGGATGTGCGGTAGGAATATCATTCTGCGCATGTGCAGACGCAATGCGGAGCTATCGTCCAATCAGAAGCGAGTATTTCAAATCCATCACAGATCTCTCGTCCAATCAGAAACGAGTATTTTGACCCGGTGCATTATGGGACATATCCAAGATGGCGGCACGTATGTTCAAGATGGCGGCACATCCGGTGTCGAAAACTGGCAATTTCGTCGGGATTTGGTCACCTAGTGTCGAAAACTGGACCCTGTATGGGTCCCGCTAGACTTTTTGGAGCTAGGGGAGCCACTAATGGTCCAGTGGGATCGAGTGAGGTACCAAAGTGAAGCATTCGTGAAGGGGCATCTGATGGACTGGGTGTGGGGTTGAAATATCGGCATTCTGCGCATGCGCGGTGGCCCAAGGGTATGGAAATAGACATTTTGGAGCTAGGGGATTTACTAATGGTCCAATGGGGTCATATGAGGTAACAATGTGAAGCATTCGTGAAGGGGCATCTGATGGCGTGTGTTTGGAAATACGCTCGCTTTTATAGACAGTAACGCCCATCAACGCTTCGCTTAACGCTTCAACGCCCTGGTGAATTAGCTCAGAAGCTCTGATTTCCATGGATTTGACACCAATTCATCGAAATGCAGCGACGCCCGTCAACGCCCGTCGTTACGCCTTAACGCCCGTCTCAACGACTTAACGCCCGTCTCAACGCCTTAACGCCCGTCTAAACGCCTTAACACACTTTCTTATCGCTTTAACTCATTTATTGATGCGTTCAAACAAATGTTGCTTTTGTACTATTGCTCTGACATACGCCGCCATTTTGGAGCCGCCATGTTGGATCCGCCATTTTGGAACCGCCATCTTGGATATGTCCCCTAATGCACCGGGTCAAAATACTCACTTCTGATTGGACGAGAGCTCCGTGACGGATTTGAAAAACTCGCTTCTGATTGGTGTACGTCGCTAAAGGTGACCGGAACTGACCTTTGACCCTGGCGCTGTGGAGCTCAGATCTCGGAAGTGACATTTGCATACGACCTCTGTGAGGTCACTTCCGCTTCCGTTCACGTGACCGGAACTGACCTTTGACCCCGGCGCGCAAAGGTTTCACCTGCGGTGGAGTATTTCAAATCCGTCACAGAGCTCTCGTCCAATCAGAAGTGAGTATTTTGACCCGGTGCATTATGGGACATATCCAAGATGACGGTTCCAAAATGGCGGATCCAATATGGCGGCTCCAATATGGCGGCGTATGTCAGAGCAATAGCACAAAAGCAACATTTGTTTGAACGCATCATTAAACGAGTTAAAGCGTTAAGAAAGTGTGTTTAGGCGTTGAGACGGGCGTTAAGGCGTTGAGACGGGAGTTAAGGCGTAACGACGGGCGTTGACGGGCGTCGCTGCATTTCGATGAATTGGTGTCAAATCCATGGAAATCAGAGCTTCTGAGCTAATTCACCAGGGCGTTGAAGCGTTAAGCTAAGCGTTGACGGGCGTCACTGTCTATAAAAGCGAGCGTATTTCCAAAAACACGCCATCAGATGCCCCTTCACGAATGCTTCACATTGATACCTCATATGACCCCATTGGACCATTAGTAACTCCCCTAGCTCCAAAATGTCTATTTCCATACCCTTGGGCCACCGCGCATGCGCAGAATGCCGATATTTCAACCCCACACCCAGCCCATCAGATGCCCCTTCACGATTGCTTCACTTTGGTACCTCACTCGATCCCATTGGACCATTAGTGGCTCCCCTAGCTCCAAAAAGTCTAGCGGGACCCATACAGGGTCCAATTTTCGACACTAGGTGACCAAATCCTGACGAAATGGCCAGTTTTCGACACCGGATGTGCCGCCATCTTGAACATACGTGCCGCCATCTTGGATATGTCCCATAATGAACCGGGTCAAAATACTCGCTTCTGATTGGACGAGAGATCTGTGATGGATTTGAAATACTCGCTTCTGATTGGACGAGAGCTCCGCATTGCGTCTGCACATGCGCAGAATGATATTCCTACCGCACACCCAGCCCATCAGATGGCCCTTCACGAATGCTTCACTTCGATACCTCACTCGACCCCATTGGGCCATTAGTAGCTCCCCTAGCTCCAAAACGTCTATTTTCATACCCTTCGGCCACCGCGCATGCGCAGAATGCCGATATTTCAACCCCACACCCAGTCCATCAGATGCCCCTTCACGAATGCTTCACTTTGATATCTCACTCGACCCCATCGGTCCATTAGTGGCTCCCCTAGCTCCAAAACATCTATTTCCATACCCTTTGGCCACCGCGCATGCGCAGAATGCCGTTATTTCAACCCCACACCCACAGCCATTTTCCAACATGGCCGCCTAAAAACACAGCCATTTTAAAAGATGGCCGCCTAAAAACACAGCCATTTTAAAAGATGGCCGCCTAAAAACACAGCCATTTTAAAAGATGGCCGCCTAAAAACACAGCCATTTTAAAAGATGGCCGCCTAAAAACACAGCCATTTTAAAAGATGGCCGCCTAAAAACACAGCCATTTTAAAAGATGGCCGCCTAAAAACACAGCCATTTTAAAACATGGCCGCCTAAAAACACAGCCATTTTAAAACATGGCCGCCTAAAAACACAGCCATTTTAAAACATGGCCGCCTAAAAACACAGCCATTTTAAAACATGGCCGCCTAAAAACACAGCCATTTTAAAACATGGCCGTCTAGGAAAAACCCCAGTACATCAACACACACCAACAAGTCTAGACATGTATACTTTTAGCTGTATGAAGACAAATTCTAGACGGTCTGTAAAAGTTTGTGCAGGAGGGCTCTGTATCCTTAATTACATAATTATCCTGGAATGTACAAGCACATCGAGTTGTCTCCCCGAAATACTCGCTTCTGATTGGACGAGAGCTCCGCATTGCGTCTGCGCATGCGCAGAATGATATTCCTACCGCACTCCCAACCCATCACATGCCCTTCACGAATGCTTCACATGGATACCTCACTCGACCCCATTGGACCATTAGGGGCTCCCCTACATCCCAAAACGGTTATTTTCATACCCTTGGGCCACCGCGCATGCGCAGAATGCCGATATTTCAACCCCACACCCAGCCCATTAGATGCCCCTTTACGAATGCTTCACTTTGATACCTCACTCGACCCCATTGGTCCATTAGTGGCTCCCGTATCTCCAAAACGTCTATTTCCATACCCTTGGGCCACCGCGTATGCGCATAATGCCGATAGTTCAACCCCACACCCAGCCCAGCAGATGCCCCTTCACGAATGCTTCACATTGATACCTCACTCGACCCCATTGGACCATTAGTAGCTCCCCTAGCTCCAACACGTTTATTTTCATACCCTTGGGCCACCGCGCATGCGCCGAATGCCGATAGTTCAACCCCACACCCAGCCCATCAGATGCCCCCTCACATAGGCTTCACTTTGATACCTCACTCGACCCCATTGGACCATTAGTGGCTCCCCTACATTCCAAAACGTGTATTTCCATACCCTTGGGCCACCGCGCATGCGCAGAATGCCGATATTTCAACCCCACACCCAGCCCATTAGATGCCCCTTCACGAATGCTTCACTTTGATATCTCACTCGACCCAATCGGACCATTTTATCTAGGGGTTTCTCCGCGGAAGCTTTTTCCCGCGACCGAATCACCGCCAAAACCGCTGCCAGACCGCATCACCGCGGATGAATACATTCTGAATACATTCCCTCCAACAATTGGAACTCTCCTGTGTTGGAGGTAGCTTTTGGTCATTCTGCCGGAACTATAGTACACTTGACCTCTCCTCCTCAAATCCTCCTCAAATAACCTCTACATCCGGGTGAAATTTGGTCCGATACCCGTTATATATACTACTCTCGAAGATGCATATATCGTAGAATTACGCCCTGCTCTGATACCATTCACCCAGCAAGTTGCAACAATGATTACCGACAACAATAAACAGCCCACACGTATATATAATACCTGTACATGTATGTGCACCAAAATGATACCGATATTTTCAGGGGAGATATGTGTTGAAGCAACAACAATAATATTGACATTTTTCTCGTCTTGTGAACTTGACCGGATCCTGTCCAGTGCTATGAGGCGCCGTTTGTCACTTTCTGATTTAATCTACTGATTTATGTGCATAAAATGAGCGTGAAATAAACACCGACTTTAGTCAATTTTAAATCCTATATCAGCGAATAAAATCCGAGAAATATTTATAAATACCTATATTAGATTTCAAGATGTATATATCTCTCGTTGTGTTATTTCTGGGATATAAATTCCTCCACAATATATATATATATTCCTGACAAACGATTTCTTATTTATATATCCGAGGTAACGTATCTTACTGATATATAAATATTTCAAAATGTGCTGTTGGGTATATATATATATATCCAGTCTTCGTCTAACTCCGGATTTACAAATACTGTACTGAGAAAGTCTCATATATAGATATCCCATTTATAGTATGCTAATAGTATGCTGATGAGTCTCAAAAACCGATGACGTCGTCGGTTTTGGTGTTGGTTTAGATCATATTGTCTATTTCGTGTTTCAGGTGACAAAAGTCCTTGTGATCCGTGGGCAAGACATAATGAATACTAATAATAATAGCTTTCTATACATTCTGTGCTTCTGCGAATAACGCTGGTTAAAAGTAAGAAATACCTGAATGAATTTGCCCGATAATATTCACAGATGACCCACAAATTAGCGTGTGTTTACAATACCGCACATGAGAATCTGCGGAATGATTGAGCGGTGTTTGCCGACCCTTGGTACACTTGAAGAGGCTTAGTGTGACATCATCATTTTTGCGGTAAACGTATCGCAACTCATTAGCATATTATAACTGGGATATCTATATATGAGACTTTCTCAGTTCAGTATTTGTAAATCCGGAGTTAGATGAAGATGGATATATATATACCCAACTACACATTTTTAAATATTTATATATCAGTAAGATACGTTACCTTGGATATATAAATAAGAAATCCTTTATCAGGAATATATATATATATGGTGGAGAAGTTTATATCCCAGAAATAACACAACGAGAGATATATATATCTTGAAATCCAAAATAGGTATTTATAAATTTTTCTCGGATTTTATTCGCTGATATAGGATTTAATATTGACTGAACTTGGTGTTTATTTCACGCTCATTTTTTGCAAATTTATATATCCGACTGCTAAATACCCGATATTTATATATCCGACTGCTAAATACCCGATATTTATAAATCAGTAGATTAAATCAGAAAGTGACAAACGGCGCCTCATACAGTGCAATGTATTCTGGCAGACTCCTGCTCCCTGAATGAGTGGGTTGCCCAAGGTGCACGGTCATTGTCCCCTGCGCCAGGAACACTCAACTGTACATGTGAGTGACGTCATGAAAACCGGGAGTGACCCAGAAGTCACGTGTGCGGAAGTGACGTGAAACTTGACGTTATCCGTGACGTCATCAGCCTCACTCCTCAGTCTTAAAAATGTGACAGAATTTAACTGCTTGACGGCTTCCCAATACAGCCGTTTCCCAACGGCTTCCTACTACCAGATTCAATGTATTTTGTAATACTCTGTTTACGTGTGATAGTATATATTCCTTCCTTATTTATCCTTTGATTCATGGAGTTAATTTCAATAATTCCTAAACCACCAGGTAATGGAACCACGTGTTCCCAGACGGATGCGGGTTTGTCGAACTATCTGTATTTATTGTTGGCTGGACAGATCTTCCACGGTATCGCGGGAACTACTGTTTACAGCGTGGGCACTTGCTCCTTAGACGATAACGTGAGCTACAAGAACTCGCCACTCTACATAGGTAAGACAATAATGGATATAATCAGAACTGGCAGAAACCACACTTGTATATGCTTTACTTATGTATCCTGTTTCAAGAAGGGGCTAATATGCCTAAATGAATTTTGATAACCTACAGTCAGGAATGATATGAAAATATGTAGCTCCCCATAAAGAAGCATGGAAAGATCTGTGGCATCTAACTTACACTCTCAATTACATGTTTAGCGTTAGAACACTAAAAGCGAGGTTCTGTTTGAGCACACGTTCCGGCCTAATCGCGTTTAGGCTGTGAACACATGGAGTTTAGGTTATAAACGCATAGACGTTTAGGATTTAAACCGATGTGTTTAGATTTAAAAGACCTATGTGTTTATAACCTAAACGTCTATGCGTTTATAACCTAAACTCCATGTGTTCACAGCCTAAACGCGATTAGGCCGGAACGTGTGCTCAAACAGAACCTCGCTTTTAGTGTTCTAACGCTAAACATGTAATTGAGAGTGTAGCAATCGTCAGGTCCGACATTCAATATTCAGCCGTCGTCAACACAAGAATTTCCGCGTCAATAACAGAAAGGCCTATTTCGTATGACAGAACCAATTCAAAATGTGTATGATATGAAAATAATAAAAGCAGACGATGGTTCCCAGAAGAGAGAGCGGTCAACAGGTTTCAATGATATCAGCAAGATATGTATTGGAAGTTCCAGATTCCACCGATTTTCTATTGGATATCATTGACATTGCCACAAAACCCAGGTGTATGACAATGCGATAGATTACGCCACGTGACGATTAGGTTCTGGGATGTCTCCCTCAACCGACCGCGATGGAGGCCAAGCATATAACCGGGGAACCATCGGCAATACAGTCTTCACTTATGATTTTATGATTATCTATGAGCTACCTGAACTAATTAAACGATTTTATTGAAATTTATTCTAGATTTGAAGCTTTTAATGGAACAATATCCATTTTAATGAACTACAACAATAACGCTTGGCCTTGATATCAGATATCACAAATCTTGTTTAGGATATGTGATATGAACGATCAATCGCAGGTTGATTCTCAGTCTGGAAATGAAAATGAATGTTATTTATCTACAACATGATGCGCATGCTGTACGGCATATATCTCTGGCTTTAAGTCATGACAGAAGATTTATTATGGCCATTGGTAAGAAATACTTGGGGCCTCAAATCAAGATATAATTGCTACGGTAACCGTAGATTGGATCTGTGATTTTTTTTATGAACGGCTCGATAAAGGATGCCGGACTTGCCGAATTTATAGTCATGAAAATGTTTCCCATGAAAAATGCAATTAAAAATAAATAATAGAATAAAAATAAAGAATAAAAAATAAAAAAGGCGTAAAACGTTGAAGTTACTGCTGAGATACTTTATCTTGCGAATAAAATGTTTATTCCTTGCTTTTCTCATAGCAATATTGTACGCGTTTGCGGCCCTGGGTCCGGCGGCTGGCTATATCATTGGCGGGTACTTCCTCGACATATACGTGGACTTCAATATAGTCGATGGGTAAGATGATGTTATATTGAACACAAACTATTCGGAGTTAGATAAGATTTTAGCGAATGGTTCACAACAGTTCCGAGAGAATATCTCAAGTGATATAATATCCCAGGTGAGGTAATATCTCAGATGAGATATTATCTCACATGAGAAAATATCTCATGTGAGATAATATATCAGGTGAGGCTATATCTCAGGTGAGGTAATATCTCAGGTGAGATAGCATTGGGCCAATCATGCTTTATTATCCGAACCAGTTTATCTTGGATTTAAGTAGTCGTGATAGTAGTATAGAGCGATTATTTAGCCCAAATCTTTTACATACTTTTGATTGGCTGTGCAGAGTTTCATTGGAGTCGACCGACCCTCGATGGGTGGGGGCGTGGTGGATAGGATTTGTGATGTCCATGGTCCTCTCATCAATACTAATCCTTCCTATGCTGGGCTTTCCTAGGGAGCTGCCAGGTAATATGGATTATGTTTCGGATTAAACGTCCATTTTTATTCAGAATTATGTACTTTTTTCTGTATTCACCCCAGTCGGAATAGCCGACTTCATGTAGTTCCAACCTGGAATTCAAATACCCTCAAAACTGAAAAAATGAACCCATATAGCTCTATTCGGATAGTGTATGAGATCCCGCTGAATCAGTGCCGCTCTTTAAGACTGAAGGTACAAAAATGTGTTTTTGGTAAGTGATGAGAAATTATTCCAGATTATTTGCTTGAAAAACTATTTTATCACGGCGAATACCTTTCTTCACATACAGTCGGTAGCTTTTGTACACATCTAATATTAAATATCAAGGAATAATTGAATAGTTAATTACTTAGAATAATTGCGAGAGAATTTGGTACTTACCAGAAGTTGTCTTTACCAGTGCCCCTCTAGTGGTACAAGAGAGATAAATCCTGTTTCGAATAAGGCTATATCCTCAACCCAAGTCCGGCCGTTTATACCAAAATCCATGTGTATCAAACGGGTATCCATGTATCAGCAACAGAAATTCCTGTATCACTTAATCCTGATTTGTTGTATCCATATCCATCCTCAAGCGAATCCAACTATCTCGACACCTTAACGCATGTTTTCACAATCGGAATCGACGTCCGAATCCATGAAGATTTAGTACTCTCAAGTGAACCCATGTTGTACCAGCCCTAAATCCGTGTTTTCCAAATTACCCCGAATCTACCCTGTTTCCCTGTATCTCCAACCAGAATCGAACCATCTTCAAACTGAATACTGACATCGCCAACCATAGGATACGAAACGCTAGGATAATACATCTGTCCCTTTTTCGTATTTTCGAATACATATCTGATGCTACGTCGGTCATATTTGTCCTCAGCCAGTACCGGTGTAGAGGCTAAGAATGTCCGGTGGCTAAGAGTGTCCGGCCCCATCTTCTAACCCAGACAGGACACTATTCTCCACATTGGGGACAAGTGTCCGTTCTTGGTTGCAATATAAAATTATATGTTAGGGACACTAATCACCAGGACATTCTTATCCCCACACCGGCATAAAGTTATGCAGCAAACTGAATATTACCATTTATTTCATATAACAGGTGCTAAAGCCGCCAGGGCCACGTGGATCTCGGAAGCCCACCGAGGCGGAAGTGACGTCAGGGTACAATCCGCGGCATTCGTGGGCTCATTCAAACATTTCCCCATGGTTCTGTGGTCTATCCTAAAAAATCCAACGTTTATCTTCGTTTCGTTGGCCACTTCTTCAGAGGGACTCGTTGTTAGCGGTTTCGCAACTTTCATCCCCAAGTTCATCCAAAACCAGTATGCTTTGACGGCAACTTCCGCTGCCTTATATACAGGTAATAGTAGTATATAATGTGTATTTGCGGTATTTATATGTGACGTGTGATCCACCATGGGAGGGAGGTCATGGTCGGTGATGGAAAGTTTTGGAACTGCAGTGAGGTCATGAATTCTGTAATAATAGCTGATGTAATAAGAGGTCTGGGTAAAGAACATAATATAAATGCAGGAGTGAGTGAGTGAATATGATTTAACGTCGCTTTCAACTATATTTCAGTCATATCACGACGTTGAGTCCTATTCCTTTTCACACCCGGGAACCACACGGGCTGGGTCTTATTCCTTTTCACACCCGGGAACCCCACGGGTGCCTCAGTTAGTCGCCTCTTACGACAAGCTCTGAGGAGCTGAGGCCTATTCTTATCATGACCTGGAGTGTGCACGACATCCCAGGTCAATCCCCAGAAGCCCCACGCGGTTAATAATATAAATGCATGATTCTATAGGGGCGTAGCTAAAGAATGTATGCACAAAGAGCACGATGCAATATGGGCGTGGTCAAAAAGCATGCAACAGAGGCGAGGTGGAAGAAAAGAGTGAATTCATGTATACCATAGTACACATACATATTCGTGCCTAAATATACCCAGTTATGTTTATAGTTCCAACTCAAGTCACTCCTCCCCCATCATCCCTAGTCATGGTTCGTCTGACAAAGTCGAGCCATGACAGAAGACGAATTCATCAGGACTAAGATCAGTCGTTTATTAATAGACTTCCAAACAGACTTCGTGATATCATGACCTTTTCAAATTTGCCCATATTTGAAAAAAATAGAACACAGCAATGTGTTGTATATCAGCCGTCATTGTTTTGACCGGGGAGAACCTATACTTGTCCTGTCAGCGAGCAAATCAAATAGACCGTTCTACAGTGTATTCCCACTTTTAAATCGGCTTGTCTCTGAACCCGGCGAAGCAAGCTGTAACGCCGTCCGTTCATTGGTTGTTACTTTAGACGATTTGCTCGAGTAATTAACTGTATTGCCCCAATGCTCCTCTGCCTGCTTTAATCAGTTATGCCTCACCCACTCACTGAACACTCACCCATTGGCCCATTCACCCACTGACTCACTCACTGACCCACTCACTCACTGACCAGCTCACCCACTTACTCGCAGAAGCTGGAACTACTTATTCTTACTCCTCACATCTTCTCCATTCTCCAAATTAGGGTGAGGAGGAGAGCGGGTCGACTGAGGGAGTAAGGCAATTGAAACCTGTGTGGGTGAGTGGGGGAGGCGTGAGTGAGGAATGCGTAAGTGGAGGAGCGAGGATGAGATGGAGTGAGGAGAGAGAGGGGCTTGAGTGAGGCGTCAGTGGGTAAGGTAAATGTGAGAATTATTGACCGCTGTACTAACGAACCGCAGTAGACTGCAGTCTAACCCAGAGCTCCTGTCGATGTGTAGTGTGAAAGGCATTCTGATTAGCTGATTCAGATGTAATTAGTGTCCTGCAGCGGTACATCGAGGTTTACTCAAACTGGTTAGGTGCGGAGTAGTCTCCCATGAAGGTTAGGTGCTGGAGTAGTACGTCTCCCATGAAGGTTAGGAGCTGGAGTAGTCTCCCATGAAGATTAGATCCTGGAGTAGTCTCCCTTGAAGGTTAGGTGCCGGAGTAGAGTGAATAAAGTGTTAGAGTTGGATATTACTGTGGGTCAAGTGCCTGACTTAAGATGAAGTCATGCAACCTGCTGATTCCAGTTTTCAAATGCACTGTATCTATTATCGATAAATTGTAATATGTTATTACTGTCACCCGGTGAATCATATAAAATTCAATCAATCAATCAATCAAATCTCACTGATTTTACGTAGGATTTATGGCGGTTCCTGGAGCAGCCGGTGCTAGCTTACTAAGCGGATACATCTGTCGGCGCTTCAAGCTTAAAGTCCGGGGTATGCTGCTCTTAAACACGATCACCTGTCTGCTCACTACTGTAGCCGTCATCGGGTTTTGGGCAAAGTGTGACGAGGTTAAAATAGCCGGGGTAAACACCATGTATATGAACAGGTGAGTGTGCTCTCTCTGTCCGATCTCAGTAAACCGCCAATGTATGATCACAAAAATACCATCTCGACTTGGCGCTAAGGAAAACTCGTGTGTCCCCGCTGAGAAATCGAATAGGAATAGTCAGCCAATCGCCTGGCCAGTTACAAACGAATAACGATATTTGTATACATTCAACGAAACGTTGAACGGGTGTCGTGACAACATGCATGACTGCTGGAATCTACTGTCATCAGACGAACCAAGTTAGACGGTTGTCTATTTGAGAGCTCGGTTCGAGGAGTGGGTGACTGTTTACCGTCTCGCGTTATTCAACGGGAACTCTGCATACCGCACGTGGACATGTGTACTCAGATTGTCCATGCAAGACGATCGATGTAACATCTGAGGAAATGCCTGTATAAATTCGATGCGAAGTAAAACGGGATTATACACGAATAGGTGAACCGAATTGATGGCTCAAAGATGGCTAATTGCAGGAAACAGATTATCGATCGCGGCTGTCCAATCAAAATACAGATAAAAGCGCATGGATTCGACGAGTTGGATAGCAATGCGAACAATCTGCTAATACATCCTTGGATAGTTTCAAGGACCCCTGCGCGAAGAGCCAAGGCATAAGGAAAAACTATTTGTTTTTGCATTTTTTGCTGCTGCCTAAACTTACAACACTACGGTGTAACTAAAGTTACTCGTGGTGCGCATTGCACAGGAAACATGGCCAATTTACAAAGTGTTCAATGATGTATTATTAATATGCAGAAATCTGAATTGCTAAGAAATTTGTTCAAGGACATAATCAGCATTAATGTTCTCGTGACCTTATTGCCCATCAAACCAATATTGGATTTCCTATACTTGTTGTCTCTGTTTGCCTACATGGATTCTACCGGTGGCCACTTAACGGACCTCTGTACATTGTCTGTATATTAAGGATGTCCGCTGGTGGTAAATCAAAGTAATTAACTTTTTGAATATTGTGTGTTGTTGCATTCATAATTGTATAATATGAGGAAAAACAAAGAAAAAAATATAGACTGGTGTGCATTTTTTAGCTGTAGGCAACGTTAAGTGAACTGACCCATGCTCAATTTGATAACCCAGAAAGCATAGGGAATAGCCCTAGTTTTGAAGCATATTCATGAAAAATTCATATAAATAGTATTTAACTTTTTCTTATATTCTAACTGTTTGCAAATAATCATAATGTCTATCAAAATTTAGCAAATTGGATGGATGTTGGTGTGCAAAATTCTCGGCTAGAAGGCTTTTAAAGAACATCCCCATCTCTTAATCTAGGGAAGGGAGATAACCCAATAGAAAAACAGGCAAAGTTGCTGCCAAATTAAAAAACCACCAGCGGACATCCTTAATGTATATGTATAATATTACATTATTAGGGACCGGGGATCTGGATCAATATCATCGAGTTATACAGGTGGGCGTTCTATAAAACCGGTTACATAACGTGGCCGTGGTGGATAGAGCGCTTATCCTGTATGGCTATAGGCAGCTCGTGAATTCGATGCCCATCAGAGCCATCTGTGATTTCTTACCACTTACTAAACGCAATAAGCCACATCATAATCCAGATATAACGCATGTTACCGCATACTCACGCCAGCAGGAGACTGAAGGGCAGGTTCATGCACATGCGATTTTTTTCAAAAGAGGCAGCAACGCCCCGCCATCTTGGATGTGTGAATGACAATCTTAGCGCAAGTAAACTGTAAGGAAAATATCGATTGATGCGTTGCTACAATGAAGCGTCCCAAGATTTCGATGTTGCTGTCTCTCGTGAAAAAAACCGCATGTGCGAGAACCTGTTCTTCAGTCTCGTGCCTCACGTGAATGTGCGTGGCTTATATTGACATGATGGTTATCTTACCTTTGTAGTGAAATTTCTATGGCAGAGGCCAACCTGTCTTCGTCGTGTAACGTTAACTGTGGATGTACACAGGAAAATTACTCACCGATATGTGGCGCTGATGGACTTCACTACTTCTCGTCTTGTCACGCGGGATGTAGCGAAAAGAATGGAGAGGTGAGGACGTACAACGTGAACTATATTAGCTATCCTACTGTTGAACAAAAGTTATTCTTGGCCAATGACAGGGTTTCGGGTAGAATTTCTATCGCGTTTAACTATATATTGCATATCAGTGGTATATAATTGTACAGAGATGGAGCAATATATACCAAAGTTACATGGTCTGGGCATTTTTAAACACGGAAGTTAGATGAACTGGCTCATGGGTAATTTCAGAGGTGCCATCTATCCAAGCGGTTTGGTTTTCATTACAACACCCCTGCGCAAAATGAGAGAATGACTGAAACTTCCGCGTCACTCCGTTTATTGAACGCGATATGAAGTAGTTCGACCAAGTTTCGAATAATTTCTCTGAATTAATCTCACGACGAGCCGGCATTTGCGTACACTTCGCCATCCATAAGATGGCTTGCGAATCGTGTGTCTCCATTATCGCGGAGCGATATCCAGTGTTTTACCGGATTCTGTTCGGCCTTCATCTGGCGGAGAACAGACTCGAGAAATCTGATGAATTACAGGTTTTCATACTACTTCTGAAACAGATATTGCCTGGGCTTACAAAATATATAGGTATGTATAACTTTCGTATCATCCAAGAGGTGTGGTGGATCTGAAATTTTGAACAAGTAGTTCATCACATGATTCGAAAATGGCGAGTTACGTTGGGGTTACGTCGGTAGACTTTAGCTGATTGGCTGACGAAGTTACGTGGTATTGATTTATGGAAATTCTCTTTAGCCGTTGCCGAAAGTAGGCTGAACATGGATACACACGATCCCAGGGTCAGTCTTACCGCGTATAGATGACCGAAATGGTTACAGGTTGGACGAGCCGGTTCTGGGTACAGATATTGAAGAATATGTCGGTTTCGTTTCCTGGACAACACTTCTGCTGATATCTTGTGAGATTTTCTTCGAAAGATTGTGTTTTGTCTGTAAACTGGTCAATAGGGCACAAGTCGTAGTCTCGGAATATGCCGACTTCATCTTCGGCTCTGATAGCCAATGAAATACACCGAATTGACGAAATGACGTCATGTTTTAAGATCGGCTGAACGGCACTGCCAAAATTAT
>JAVTVY010049481.1:0-23437 GCA_036873755.1 Hanleya hanleyi
AAAGGGGCATAACTCTGTAAAGTATGGGCCGAGGGGCGCCACTTTCGATTTGTGTCTGACTTAGCACTCTGTGAAATAAGAATCAAGACGAATAAGCTGTACCGAAGACTGATCTGCAGATATAACTTGTACATTCAGCTACAACTAAAAAAATCGAAGATTACTACATCTGAAAGGGGCATAACTCCATAAGCCGAGGCGAGTAATCCTTTGTTGGCTTGTAGAATACAACAATATAACAGTTTACAAAATATATAGTAGCTATATCGAACAGTTCTGCAGATATAGTTGGTTACATTCAGGGATATAGGACAGGAATAGAAATTAATATATCTGTAAAGGGGCATAACTCTGTAAAGTATGGGCCGAGGGGCGCCACTTTTGGTTGGTGTCTGACTTAGCACTCTGTGAAATAAGAACCAAGTCAAATAAGCTGTACCGAAGACAGATCTGCAGATATAACTTGTACATTCAGCTACAGCCGAGGCGAGTAATCCTTTGTTGGCTTGTAGAATACAACAATATAAACAAGTTTCCAAAATATAGTAGCTATACTGAACACAGTTCTGCAGATATAGTTGGTTACACTCCGGCATATAGGACAGAAATAGAAATTAAAAAATCTGTAAAGGGCCAGAACTCTGTAAAATATGGGCAGAGGGAAGCCATTTTCGATAGGCGTCTGACTTAGCACTATATAAATAAGTGTTGAAAATTTGGTGGTTGTGTCTCAAGCGGTTTTGCCTAAAATGCGGTAACGGACGGACGTACATGGCGACGACAATACCCCCGAGGCCAAAATGGCCGAGGGGTAAAAACCAAAGGAAAAAGAGTCATCCTGTGTTTTTTTCTCATTGAAGAGACACCTGACTGGGTATCATTCGTCTGATTTCTGCTAGTGTTTTCTTTTCTATTAAAGATGTAAAAATAGAGATGTCCAATACAGGCAAATGTTATGTACATTAGTCATGATGTGATAATTCAAGTCACTGATAACTATACAGATATTGTGGCTGCTCTAGTAAAATTTTGATCATATTCAAAATGTGAACATACATATACTATTACTGAACTCGGACTGGACGGATCCGATTTTCTATGATATGAACTAGGCCTCCCTAAAATGCATAAAGGTTACATGTACAGGTATACGTGTAAGCAAACTATCATAAAAGAAGCTATATGGCAGATCCATGGCTGATTATTTTGATTTTCATACCGGTACATGTTCAGCAGGTTTTGAATTTACATATAAATGTTACTTGCCATGCTTGTAGCATCAGTCTGTCAGTAATACCTGGCTGAAAAACCCTCCACGGATGTTCCACCTCTTCATTTCTCCACCACATTCCTAAAATACGGAATGAAAAAAGGAATATACGTTGAAGAAATTCATGTATGTTGTGCAGATAATCTACCACATATATAAACATGGCAAACCTGAAATTGATCATCTGACATGATCTCCAATCATCAATGGCAACTGTATGTGACGAAGGATTAATAAAATGTATAGTTTTAGTGTATTCAACAGGTTAGAGCAAGATGCCCATTTTAGCTATAATTGCTCATTTTCGCTATTATAGGCCATTTTAGCAATAGAGCGATAGCTAAATTGGGCAATAGCCTTATGTGAAAGTGCAAACATGTCCTGAGAAAAGTTTGCCATGTGCCCTCGGCACCGTCTTCGGATCGGCACTGAGCCGTAACATAATGAATTGATCTATGCAACATACCACTCTGTAACCCCCAAGCTTAAGGTAATTTAACCGACTAAGCATTTGAATTTAGGTCTCCGACGAAAGTCTGGATTTTATTCGGCATAAAATGCAACAAAACGACAGAATCTTACCACGTACTTCGCAGACACCATCCACTTCTCTCTCCATGCCATGATGCCGGAAACTCCAGCATCAGCGCCCTCCTCTGGTCACAGCAACAGCTTAATCAGTTGCCTCCCTGTTAAATCGCCGTCCATCCCTTCTCGGGACCTCCTATTGACTAAAATTTACCGGCTAAGCCCGCTAATTACAACGACTAGCGGGCTGTAATTCGACGCGTCATTAATAAATACTCGTACTATTCCGCATCACAATTTTTGTGGGAAAATCGCTTCACTCCAATTCGTCAATACTGAGTGACGCCGAGTTGTTTTCAACATGTTTTATGGAAATGAAAGGAGCTGGACAGAGAAAATAAATGGCAAGGGAAGTAGGCAAATACGTATTCTATCCAAACGAGTACAAAGCGGTAGGTATTATTGTTTTTTATGAGCGCAAATCCACCCGCTGTTACCCAAGTCGGGAGGCGAAAATTTTGCGATAGGATATTTCGGTTCAACGGCTGAATCCTACATAATCAATATCACAAAATTAAATATATATCATTAACTGAAAAGTTTCAATGATTTAAGTTAGTCCATAACAAACCATGTTTCGCTCTTGTGCCTGCGGTAGAAGGGAAGGGATTTCTGGTTTGGTTGTCTTCAACACAAACCAGTGCACAATAAAGTGTACCAACTGCTTGCATGGCAAGCCCGTGTATTAAGATGCAAATATTCTGCACGAGTGTCTTGTGTTATGCAGGGAATTCGTGCAAACTTTGATTTTGGCATTGGGCCTGGGCCAACTTTTTCTGATGGACAATTTCTCTGTCATAAATTATTTGCATTTATTGTTTTTCCCCACACTTGCGCCCATCCGTGTTATAGATAGATTTTGTTGCTATTCTCTGAACTGCGTAAACGCAATCAGTTATGTGCAGTCCTTCATGGAACTTCAACTAGAATGCACTGCTTCATGTTGGTGTGTGTGCAAATATATTAGCCGACAAGTAACGGCAAATGAAATAATTGCATATCCTAGGAAATCTGCATACATATGTTTTGCAGGGATTTCATGTCATCGTGTGAAATATAGGACTCTTCTTGCAGCATGTAATTGCTTTTTTTCTTTCATGTTGAAAACAACTCGGCGTCACTCAGTATTGACCAATTGGAGTGAAGCGATTTTCCCGCAAAAATTGTGATGCGGAATAGTACGAGTATTTATTACTGACGCGTCGAATTACATGTCGTTGTAATTAGCGGGCTTAGCCGGTAAATTTTAGTCAATAGGAGGTCCCGAGAAGGGATGGACGGCGATTTAACAGGGAGGCAGCTGATTAAGCTGTTGCTGTGACCAGAGGAGGGCGCTGATGCTGGAATTTCCGGCATCATGGCATGGAGGAGAGAGAAGTGGCTGGAGTCTGCGAAGTACGTGGTAAGATTGTCGTTTTGTTGCATTTTATGCCGATTACAAACCAGACTTTCGTCGGAGACCTAAATTCAAATGCTTAGTCGGTTAAATTACGTTAAACTTGAGGGTTACAGAGTGGTATGTTGCATAGATCAATTCATTATGTTACGGCTCAGTGCCGATCCGAAGACCGAAAGCGCATGGCCAACTTTTCTCAGGACATGTTTGCACTTTCACATAAGGCTATTGCCCAATTTAGCTATCGCTCTATAAAATGGCCTATAATAGCGAAAATGAGCAATTATAGCTAAAATGGTAGCTCCGGTGTAGCCTTGTTCCATACTACGTGAGAACAACGCTACGGCTGCAAGCCAGTCACCAGATCGAGTTGTTGGGAAATTGCCGTACGGGCAATATTTGCCGAACCAATTGACCATAACCAATAAAATAATTCGATTCTATGTCCACTTACCTTTCATAAAAATCCTTGTTTATGGTGACCGTCCGTTTTTAGCTTGGCAAGAGATCGAAACTCGGACGAGGGGGGTTAAACTGTCCATGTAAAACTTATCGATGTAAAGATGGCGGAGATGTGGACAGTTTTACCCCCCTCGTCCGAGTTTCGATCTCTGCCAAGCTAAAAACGGACGGTCACTCATAAACAAGGATTTTTATGAAAGGTAAGTGGACATAGAATCGAATTATTTTATTGGTTATGGTCAATTGGTTCGGCAAATATTGCCCGTATGGCAATTTCCCAACAACTCGATCTGGTGACTGGCTTGCAGCCGTAGCGTTGTTCTCACGTAGTATGGAACAAGGCTACACCGGAGCTACTAAAATGGGCATCTTGCTCTAACCTGTTCAAGTCTTTTGTGAAATTCATGTAGCATAGCTACTTTAGACGAGAAAATGTCTGCTAACTGTATACTTGGATACAAAATCAGTACCACTCACGTATCTATCAATATCTTTCAGGGCTTGTCCTTTAATAGATGGAGAAAACCATCTATGAATTGATGTGATCATATCTGACGGTCGTAATTCATAGATGGAGCGCCAAGTCATAGTAAAACAGCGAGTAGAAATCCAGCCCCCCTCGCCTGACGAGGGGGATGGTATTTACGCTAAAAATACGGCGAAAGCATCCAAGTTTAGCAACTTACTATCTCCTCAGATCATTATCCTATCCATAAACACCGTTTATTTGGGTATTCGGCTCTGTTTTGTTGAGATAGCAGCATAAATCCACGCCTACTGTACCGTTTTCTTCCATCCGCCTCTGTTCACTCGAAAGTTAGGCCAACAAGCATGCGCACACGATACACTTCACGTCATAGTCACGTGACTCTCATTTGGCGACCCGTCGTCATCCGCGCACTTCCTCCACACGTGGTATTGTAGCTGACAGGCGCGATAGAATCATGGCAGAAGCGGCTAACTGATTACACGCGTGAGAATAATCCTGCATTTTAAAAACAATTCTTGATAGTTATTCCAGGTATTGTGTAATAAATATCCCTTGGATTGCGCCCGAGAGGTGATAATGAGCTGTATTAACTGCAACCAGGAATTCATTCGTAAGTCTGACCATGGATATAGCAGGCATCCGGTAACCTCAACATTAAGGGGGTTCGATTTAACCGTGAATGAAGCACTGACAGCAGAATTTCTTAATATCAAAGCCTTCACCCCGGAGAAAGAGAAACAATTTATATGTTCCATGTGTTTCAACTTGCTCGGTCGGGTAGTTAGTAGGAGAAGGGAGGCCACCGCTGCAGAAGTAGATTTGGTGAAACGGTGCGACTCACAGGGGTACGTGGGTAAAAAACGGGCAGCACCTATTTCAACGCCCAGAAGAACACCATTTAAACGATGTAACATACGTCAATTGTCATCTCCTGGACCGATGTTGTTTTCACCAGTAAGAGCATCTCCTAGGATACCCGCTACGCCAGTTTTGGAAAACCCCACACCCTTCAGAACTACTGACACCCCCATAAGAACCAAGGAGGTATGTTTCATTGCTATTAAATAAATGCACACAGCCAGAAAAATAATCCTCCATAAAAAAGGGCGATGACGGCATTAAAAAGCCTGCATTCCAAGTTTCTTAAATTCGATGATAAATATCATCTTTTGAAAGCCATACTCAACTCGATTAATATGTTCATAAGAACAGTCTATTTCTTTTAGTCACACCAGTCACGGCAATGTACTACAGTCTATTTCTTTTAGTCACACCAGTCACGGCAATGTACTACAGTCTACGAATAATGAATTGTGATGCGGATTTGATGCACAGAATAGCAACTTTGTCTTTATATGGGATTAGATCCAGAAAATGGCAAAGTCCTATAGAGTCAAAAACGTCATAAATATGTCAATAATTACAATATCGCCTTGTAGGTAGGACATGCATATCTTCATATCATAGGTAACACATTTGTAAAGTTTCATTGAAATAGAAGCAAAATCTTGGGAGGAGTAGTCCGGACAAAATTGTGTCTACAGACAGACGGACAGACAAGCTGATTCCATTATACCCCCCTAACTTCGTTGCGGGGGTATAATAAGTTATGTTTACAACTACGAACTTACAAGATCCAGCAACAACGGTGGAAGAAAGAAACAGCTACTCTTCCCGTAGCCCGTAGGCAACATTGCGAATGCGTGATGACCGTTTAAAACATTGCAAATGACATCGATTTGCTCCCGTTTCAAATCATATTGCAAGGGTAATGTCTGTTTTAGTCTTGTGAATATGTCAACAATGTCAGATTGTGAAAACGGCTTGCTCGCCATGATTCGAGCGCGCCTGTCAGCTAGAAACACCCTACCACGTGTGGAGGAAGTGCGCGGATGACGACGGGTCGCCAAATGAGTCACGTGACTATGACGTGAAGTGTATCGTGTGCGCATGCTTGTTGGCCTAACTTTCGAGTGAACAGAGGCGGATGGAAGAAAACGGTACAGTAGGTGTGGATTTATGCTGCTATCTCAACAAAACAGAGCCGAATACCCAAATAAACGGTGTTTATGGATAGGATAATGACCTGAGGAGATAGTAAGTTGCTAAACTTGGATGCTTTCGCCGTATTTTTAGTGTAAATACCATCCCCCTCGTCAGGCGAGGGGGGCTGGATTTCTACTCCCTGTTTTACTATGACTTGGCGCTCCATCTATGAATTACGACCGTCAGATATCACATCAATTCATAGATGGTTTTCTCCATCTAGTCCTTTAACAGTCTGTCTCCGTGTTTGGCACACAAAGCATGCAAAGTACACCATCTCTCGACCATCGATCTTCTGTGTCATAGTCGATCAACCCACCTGTATTCCACGTTAAAAAGTTGCCAATTGTACACTATTTCCTTTACCGGTGGCCATAACAAATTGTATAGAAGGATCATCCAATTTCAGTTCATTTGCGTAATTCAATTTTATCAATATAGTTCAAAATCAAAAATGGCGGCTGAACTGGGTGCGTTACAAATTTTTACTCGGAAACGGACCGAAACACATTTTTCATAAAGTTGAATGCAATCAATGTAATATGGTACAATTTATTTAATTAAAAGAAATCAAATTGGTTTTAGATTATAGATAATCATGTATGTGTACGATAGGAAATGTTTTTGACGTAAATTGTCATTTAGAGCAGTATATTGAAAACCACGAGAAATACGGATTCCGGACTAGAGTTCAAGTTAGCATTTTCGATTGACTGCAGGCCACTAAATCTACCACAAACAAAAAAGAGTTCTCCGTTCAACTCGGCATGCTCACAACAACAACCAGGGCAGAGGAGTTGGTATTTTTGTTCTTTTGTACCGTTCTCGGCGTGCGCGATTTATCACGCCCCTGAGAATAAAATCAGGCGCGCTGTGGTGCGCGATCACACTCGCGCACCTCAAAAACGAAAGACTGTAAACCTGAAAATGAAATTTGAATTTATCGGTTACTCACCTGGTTCGGGCCCCCTGGTTCTGTCGCTTCCTTTGTACTGGCATCCATCCTTGCAACCTCATCTTGATAAGCATTTCTTTCCATTTATAGCAGTAATACTAGAATATATTTGCACAAAATTTCTCACCCATGTCGAAGTTGTATAATATGACAAGAGACTGTTTTGATTAAAACCTTGCAAAACAGCATAACACCAAAGATATGATGGATAATTCTCACAATTTAGAAAATCTGTTTTCTTCAATTCTCCATAGACATTGCATTTTGCACACTTGATAGTAAAAACACCTAAATTGTTCAAATAGAATTGCCCAGCCTTTGTGCTCATGGTATCTGTGGTGGAGAAAATCCCACTGTTCAATCACAGACAGGGTGGCAAGATCTTGCAGGCTAAAGCATACACCCAAGGTCATATGCAAATATTCTTCCAAAGCCAAAGAACTGGGAAACACTGAATGAATCAATGCAATGGGCTTGTAAATGCAGGTCACCTGTAGAATCCAGATCCTAATTTGTATGCAAATACTCAAAGCCCCAAACAAAAGTTTCTGCCAGTCAAGATTGTCAGAGGCAGCCTGCCACTCATTTACGTTTCAAAGACATGTTTCCTGAATAGACTGCAGTCACTGGCTTGATGCAATGACTTTGGTTTAAATGCCTATCTGACCGGTATAGTGAATATTCATCCCCAAGATACTTTTGGAGAATTAAAAAACAAATGTTCAATATATTTCCCATTTTACTGTAAATGTTAAATAATTTGATTAGTTAATATATAACTGTGTTGCTTTCTTATATCTCTTCGACATGGGCGAAGCATTTCTTGGAAATATGTTTCAATATTGCTGTGCACATGGGAGCTCAATCTTGTATCTTTGTTATATTTTGAGTGCCTAAATGGATGCCAGCACAAAGGCCTTAAGAAATTATTCTGGCAAACAATGGAAGTTTAACAGGCACAGTGGACTAAAATACATATACAGGACAGAGTTAGCCACAAAGTTAGCCACAAAATTACCTAATTAGTCCAACGTCTATCGTGTCTTTATTTATTTTCTTAAGACCTCAATTTACAAACTAGAAATAATAATAATAATAGAGTCTACGTTATTGCAGACTCAATATTCATGTACAGATGTTGTAGGGCATAGGCCTATGCAAAATAAACAGCGGGCCTACGGGTAACAATTAGGCCTAATATATACACATGGCTCATCGATTTAATAGTTATGTCTCCCCTAGTGTTTGTTCTGTCTGTCTGGTTGGATGGATGGATGTCTGTCTGTCTGGATGTTTGTCCGTCCCCTTACCTTGTCTGCAAGATATCTTGAGAACTACTGTATGGAATTTCACCAAACTTGGATGGAAACTTCATTGGGATAGCCCCCCCCCCCATTTGATTAGGTTTTGGTGTGTGTGTGTGCATTCATCCGTGTCGGGTGTCCGTCCATCTACTGGTACATGTATATGAGGCCTTGTCTGCAAGATATCTTGAGAACTACTGAACGGAATTCCCTCAAACTTGGATAGAAGCTTCAGTGGCATAGCCCCCTCATTTGATTAGGTTTTGGTGTGTGGGCGTGCATTCATCCGTGTCCAGTGTCCGTCCATCTACTGGTACATGTATATACAGGCCTTGTCTGCAAGATATCTTGAGAACAACTGGATGGAATTTCACCAAACTTGGATGGAAGCTTCATTGGGATAGCCCCCCAGTTGATTAGGTTTTGGTGTGTGTGTGTGCATTCATCCGTGTCCGGTGTCCATCCGTCTGTCCATCTACTGGTGCATGTATATACAGGCCTTGTCGGCAAGATATCTTGAGAACTACTGGACGGAATTCCCTCAAACTTGGATAGAAGCTTCATTGGGATAGCCCCGTCATTTGATTAGGTTTTGGTGTGTGTGTCTGCATTCGTCCGTGCCCGGTGTCCGTCCATCCATCCATCTACTTGTACATACAGGCCTTGTCTGCAAGATATCTTTAGAACTACTGGACGGAATTTCACCAAACTTGGATGGAAGCTTCAGTGTGATAGCCCCGTCATTTGATTAGGTTTTGGTGTATGTGTGTATGCATTCATCCGTGTCCGTCCATCCATCTACTTGTACATGTATATACAGGCCTTGTCTGCAAGATATCTTGAGAACTATTGGACAGAATTTCACCAACCTTGGACAGAAGCTTCAGTGGGATAGCCCCCTCATTTGATTAGGTTTTGGTGTGTGTGTGTGCGTGCATTCGTCCGTGTTCGGTGTCTGTCCATCTACTTGTACATGTATATACAGGCCTTGTCTGCAAAATATCTTGAAACTACTGGACGGAATTTCACCAAACTTAGATGGAAGCTTCATCGGCATAGCCTCTCATTTGATTAGGTTTTGCTGTGTGTGTGCGTTCATCCGTGTCCATCGTCCGTCCGTCTGTCCATCTTCATGTACATGTATATACAGGCCTGTCTGCAAGATATCTTGAGAACTACTGAACAGAATTTCACTAAACTTGGAAGGTTCATTGGAATAGCCCCCTCATTTGATTAGATTTTGGTTTGTGCGTGCATTTATCCTTGTCCATTGTCCGTCCATCCATTCATCTAATTGTGCATGTATATACAGACCTTGTCGGCAAGATATCAGGAGAACTACTTGACACTTATTTCTACATTAATTTTATAGCACTTTCCCTTAAATAATGTGCCCACTCAACGCAAGGTGGGAGGTTGGGGGAGACTTATGTTTTTGCTTAAGAAAACAACCAGCATAGGCTTCATGCCGGAGCGGCAACCCAAGGGTCAAAGCGGAACCTCTAGTTCCTTAATTGACGTGCGCTCAAAACTGCTCCTCTTGTAGAAATTCTTGGTATATTGTTCGTTGTAAATTTAAGGACAGCTTTCCGTCCAGTCTCCGTGCACCGGAATCTTAGCGAAAACGTATGTCAGTTTCCGACCTGTTTCTGCTCAACCGGAAACAGGCTAGAAACTTAAGAGCAGTTTCCAGTCCATTTCCGCTGCATTGGAAACAGAGCGGAAACTGACATAAGTTTTTGTCCAGTTTCCATGTACCGGAATCTGGGCGGAAACCTAGGTCAGTTTCTGATCTGTTTCTGCTCAAGCGGAAACCGGCTGGAAACTTGAATAGCAGTTTCCAGTCTATTTCCACTGGATTGGAAACATGGGGGAAACTCGCGTTGGTTTCCGAGCTGTTTCTGCTCGAGCGGAAACAGGTCTGAAACTCCAGCACCAGTTTTCAGTCCATTTCCGATGCATTGGAAACAGAGCGGAAACTAACATCAGTTTCCCACCCATTTCCGCTGAAGCGTAATCTGGGCGGAAATTTAAGGACAGCTTTCCGTCCAGTCTCCGTGCACCAGAATCTTAGCGGAAACCTATGTCAGTTTCCGACCTGTTTCTGCGCAACCGGAAACAGGCTAGAAACTTGATAGCAGTTTCCGGTCCATTTCCGTTCCATTTCCGATGCATTGGAAACAGAGCGGAAACTAACATCAGTTTCCCACCCGTTTCCGCTGAAGCGTAATCTGAGCGGAAATTTAAGGACAGCTTTCCGTCCAGTCTCCGTGCACCGGAATCTTAGCGGAAACCTATGTCAGTTTCCGACCTGTTTCTGCGCAACCGGAAACAGGCTAGAAACTTGATAGCAGTTTCCGGTCCATTTCCGCTCCATTTCCGATGCATTGGAAACAGAGCGGAAACTAACATCAGTTTCCCACCCGTTTCCGGTGAAGCGTAATTTGGGCGGAAATTTAACAACAGGTTTCTGTCCAGTTTCCGTGCACCGGATTCTTGGCGGAAACAAAAACACCTGTTTCCACTGGTTTCCGCATCACGGAAACAGGCTGGAAATGGGGTGTTACATTTTCCAACTGGTTTCCGCCAAGAATCCGCATTTTTGGAAACCAGTACATTTCACCCAGTGATCTTTTTTATTTTTGTACGTAAGCACCTAGGGTTTGTATGTATATGTCTCGTTAGGCTTGTCAGTGCCTTTGTTTTATGGTTTTCTTCATAGACATGTATGGCTATGAATGCCTTGTTTAATTACACCCCCTTGGAGTCTAGGGTTCCCCTGTGGATCTGCATTTTATTTCATTTCTTTGCAAACACTTGCCAGCATACACAGGTTGTTGTGTTTAATCTTGGAGAGTCATCTGGGCTATTATACTGTGTTTAAAGTGCGAATGATTGTGACTGTTGGTACATACACAGCTGTCATGTATCTGTTGTAGAGATTGTCCTGTGTAGAGGGTCCAGTGATGGTTTATGACCCTGCACTGGCCTGACCCTGTTTGTGGTAGAGGGAATGACTTATGTTTGTCACTTCACCTACATCCAACTAGTATCCGGATAGGTTTAACCTCCCAGATTTGTTTTGCTCAAATATATGTACCTGTATATGTCACATTTGCAATCTTTATATTTTCCTCTATGTCCGGTGCAACCAGTTATCACAGAAACTAGTGAATCGTCTTTATCCTTTCATTCTTTCACAAACACCATATTCTTTCTAACATTATAGAATCTATTTGCTTACCTGATACATGTATACCTATTCTCTCTTATACCAGGACATTTAGCTTACGATGTGATGTACGTTACTTTTTATGTACTTCCCTTAGTGGGTCTGCTTTATTTTGGCATCATCGGATTGACTCTTGGTTTGATCCCTTGTTTCTTCCTACTGTTTCATGTGGTATTCAGTTTCAATATATTTGGATTTGTCTTTGGCTCTGCCACTGTGAGGTCATTTTGCTGCATGTTGCTCATTTTCGTGTGATACCAGTACTGAGATATTTGTCATTTGTATGTCCATGTTGCCCTTGCTAGAGCATTAATATTGACCGATTATGTTTTTATCCCATCCCCCCCTCCCTTTTTGTTTTTCGTCATGTTTTACTGTTGCTGAAACAGTTGTCAATTTTTCTTCGACATATTCGATCAACATTACCTTCCTTTGAAAGGCGGTCTTCTAGTAACGTTCAATTAGTAATGTTCAATCAGTATAGTAACGTTCAATCCCTTCCCATACATTGTCTGTTGTTCCTTCACTGTTCTTTTTTCATGCACATTCTTCACCGGTGCAAGTATTTTCTGCCCGAATATGCCCTCTATATGTCTATCATGCTTGTTGAGTCTTACCTGTGATTGTCGCTATGCTTTATCGCCTATGTTCCTTCATTACTGCTGTTTACCATTATGCTTACATTATATTGCTAGCACATATTGTGTCGTTTTAGTTTGCATAAGAAAGGATTCCATAATTTCACTTATGCTCGTCTGGCAATCCATTACATTCAATCCATGCTTTGTTTTCCTTTTCTTTTCCCCTGTTTATCTCCTTTCATATTGTGATTGTTCTGTGGTCCATATACGCATAGCCGTCTCCTTCCTTAATTCTTTTGCCAACAGTGGGCGGGTCCCCTTGTCCATCCTTCCTCACGGTTTTCTCCCACTTTCTGTTTTGTTTTCGTGTTATGTTCCTACATGCGTCTACTCGCGTCCAACACGTTTGTTTTGGTGGTTTTTGGTGGGTTTATTTGCAGGCTGTGACCATTTTATTCTACGGAATATATTATGTTATAGATAATACACAGTACTTCTATGGATTTCTACACTTATTTCTACAGAGTTCTATGGATCTATAGATAAACTCGTGTATTTCATGTACATGTATTTCTTGACTACATTACGTCACACACAGTTTCGTTATCGTATTCTCTTATGTTACCACTGGTCAACCTAGCCTTCACTTAACCCCAAATAATAAACCATACATATATATTTATATTTTTATCTATGTCTTGTGTGTTGTTTCTTTCATGGGAAATTAATTATGTCATCTGGTAAATGTGAAACTTAATTGGTATACATCACCTGCAGCGAGCAAGTATAGATGGTCGCTAATTGGTGTATATTTTCAATGTGGAGGCTGTTTTACACCTGAAGAGGGCCACGTCTACATGCATTATCAATCTCAGATCGGCTATAGTAGACTTTGTTTCAATGTGTTAGGGTTGTTATTGGGATTATAAGAGTCGGTGCTTCATTCTTTAAAATAGTAGGAGGGCTAAAACTCTCTCGCATCATGAAATCAGAGACCGACTGTGTTATTATGTTTGTTTGAGGGAACAAATGCAAACTATTTATCTCGTCAGTGTGGGTAATAATTATCAGTCGATTATCTCATATTTGGCAATCTACATGTATAAGTTATAACATTTTTGTTACACTGATATGTTTGGGCATAAAACATACCCCTGGAAAGGTTTGAATTCTGTTTTTTTTAAACCAGTGCAAGCTGATCGATATTCTCAATATTGATTTCAGTGTTTTTTTGCTGAAAAAGCTGATTCAACAGCTTCTGCTTTCATACCCAAACACTCAACTTCGACATTTCACCCGGAGGGCGAGTTCTTTTCAGTGTTATTCGGAATGTTTTTTTAACTCAAGTCATTCTGTTGCATGTCTTGCCTGTAATATGAAATTGACCCATTTCAAGCAAGCAAATAGCTGTGCCCACATTATGGAATTGACGAATCACCGAGCAAACATATTACTATGAGGTGTAATAAGTATCGTTATTGCGTGTAAACAGGGGTATATTGCATATAGCTAATTACTTTCAAATTTTCCTGGAGTATGTTTAGCCACTGTGGATGGTATATTGTACATGTTCAAAGCCACTTCTTAAAACACACCTTACATTGTGATTTGAATCTTTCAGTGATTAATTAAAATTGTCATAAAGTTGACTATCCTCCTGCACACAATGTTATGTCAGAGTGAAATTGTCAAACAAGTCATCTCACTGGTAAGGCGTCTTGAGTGTCTGTTGTGTATATAGAGTCTTAGATGTGAGCAAGTCACAGCTTAACGATGCTATGTAGTTTATCTACATTATATCATATTTGTTTATATTCAATATATATGTATTTCTCTTGAAGCAGGCCTTGTGTTCGTTTCTTCAGAAAGAGATCCGCCAGTTGGTAACAAACTTGAGACTGAGAAATTTTAGGTATGAGCATATCTGAAATATGTGCTCTTGAAAGAGATACATGTACCTGACCTGTATTAACCCCTACATTCATCATGACATCAGCCAGTCTTGTCTGGAAATATTTTTAGTCAATTTAAGGTACATGTAAAAGTGGGCTCCCAGTTTGACCAGTCAGGTCTTTTGACTAAACAGCCGAGCTGCCTGTTTGTAGCTCGTAAACACCGGAAAGGGGATCCAATTACTTTTGTTAATTTGAGTCCGGGCCTCATAAGCATTTACTAATTTACTATCCACTCAGCCAGGTACCTGAGTTACCTGTGTTTGTTGTTCGTTATCATGACCGCCCGCCCCTGAATTTCCTCCTTATATTCCCATATTCAGATATTTACAGCAGAAAAACCATCGTTTTCCCCCAAATGCTGTTCACTTAAATTTTTCATCGCGCCGCAACTACTTTGTAGGGGCGCGCTAGGCGAGTTAATGGACATTGCGGAAAGGTTCGACACAAAAGAAGTGGTCATCAGTAGGAAAACACAGGAAAAACACTCATATCCAGCAGTGTTCAGTTTTAGTACTGTCACTAATTTTAGGCAAAATGCTTCAAAAAAGACACTTAAAAAACCCCAGAGTATACGTAAGTCACTAACAAATGATGAACGAAATTCTTTTTTGGGCCTGAAATGTGGAGACTGAAGTGTAAACATATACAATTGCCATTTTGACCGTTGTCATTTTTCAGGTTGCCTTGCCATTTTGTCCATTGCTGTTTTGCGCTGGACTCCCTATATGTTCTTCATAGTCGGGTAGGGATCTAGACTGGGCCATCTTCCACTCATTCCGGCGGTTTGGCCCAGTGGGGTAGCAGGATGTGCTCTATCGGCCTTCAGGGTGTGTAGTTGGGAAGGAGATGGGAATAGAACCAAGCCCAGGGGTGGACTTTGTGGTGATGGGCTGAACAATCATAGTTGGGGGGGGGGGGAGGGTGTAATTGTATGCGCCCTGTGGGGGTCCGATTGGCAAATAAACATTCTATTCTGTTTTGGAATGAATCTCTGCTAAATTACTATATGAGGCTTCAGTGCCCAGATTGGAAAAATAAAATGAAAGAAAAAAATGGAAATATCGTGTATGCCTACTGCCCATAATGCATCAAGGTATTGTCAGAGTGACCGCACTGTTTCAGTGCTTGGAAGTGACAGTACTTTTTCAGTGCTCACAATTGACAGTACTTTTTCAGTGCTTAAAATTGACAGCACTTTTTCAGTGCTTAAAATTGACAGCACTTTTTCAGTGCTTAGAAGTTACAGCACTTTTTCAGTGCTGAAAAGTGACAGCACTTTTTCAGTGCTTAGAAGTGACAGCACATTTTCAGTGCTTAAAAGTGAGAGCACATTTTCAGTGCTTATAAGTGACAGCACTTTTTCAGTGCTTAAAAATGACAGTACTGTTTTGGTGATTAAAAGATGCTGTTGAGTAGCAGTACTGTTTCAGTGCATATATTAAACAGCACTGTTTCGGTACTTTTCTACCACAGCTCTTTTTCAGTACTGAAGCTTTTTTTGCTGTGTATAGGACCATCCTGGGAAACCTACTTCTCGACATTTGCGGTATAGGTTGTGGGGTTTCGTTTTCTTAGTCTCGTCAAGAAAAACATGAAAGGAAGTGTCGCGGAGCGAATCGGTGACATTTTTGAAAAAAGTCACCGAGACCCATATAGTCCCATATTAGGGGTATACGACCAATGTTTGTCCCACTACTTCTAGACATTTGCGGTAGGGTTGTTTGGATTTGTTTTCTTAGTCTCGTCATTTAGAACACGATAGGAAGTGTCGCCGAGCGAATCGGTGAAATTTTTGAAAAAAGTCACAGAGACCCATATAAACCCATATAGTCCCATACTGGGGGTATAGGACCGATGTTTGTCCCACTGGGAAACCTACTTCTAGACATTTGCGGTAGGGTTGTTTGGATTTGTTTCCTTAGTCTCGTCATTTAGAACACGATAGGAAGTGTCCCGGAGCGAAACGGTGAAATTTTTGAAAAAAGTCACCGAGACCCATATAGACCCATATAGTCCCATACTAGGGGTATAGGACCGATGTTTGTCCCACTGGGAAACCTACTTCTAGACATTTGCGGTATGGGTGTTTGGATTTGTTTTTCAAGTCTCGTCATTTAGAACACGATGGGAAGTGTCCCGGAGCGAAACGGTGACATTTTTGGAAAAAGTCAGCAAGGCCTGGGTAGGCCCATAGGCCTATACTGGAGTATAAGACCAATGTATTTATAAATCCATACGGGGTGGACGTTTTGGGGTCTAGGTGGGCCACTAATGGTCCAATGGTGTCGTATGAGGTCTTATTTTGAAGCTCTTATGCAGGAGCACCCGCCTGGATTAATGGTTCGTCCGTGTTCAATAGTCTGCGCATGCGCAGCCTGGCCGTAGTAGAGAAAGCAGGCATTTTTGGGGGTATGTGGGTGTGTGTTTGGGGTAGAGATGCACCGCTATGGGGTCCGAATAGGTCGTGGAAGGTGTCAAAGTGAAGCTTATGTGGGTTAGAGTCAGAATGGCGTGTTTTTAAGTGCAAGTCGTGTCAATCTGCGTATGCGCAGTTGGTTGTAGTAAGTAAAGTGGCCATTTTGGGGCAGTGAAGGAAGGTATTTTGGGTCGAGATGGACCATCCTTGGTCCGAATGCGTCCTGGGAGGTGTCAATTTGTAGTTCTCGGGGTGTACATTCCGATTTGAGGGATGTTCCCGTCATCTGTGACGTCATCGATGACGCCATCAGTAGGAGTAGTAGCCAAAGTGTGCATTGTGCATTGTATCATATATGTCCTGTGTTATACCATATCTGTGCTGTATTTTACAGTATCTGTCCTGTATTGTACCATATATGACCTGTATTATACCATATCTGTCCTGTATTATACAATGTTTGTCCTCTAATATACCCTATCTGAGATGCATTATACCTAATATCTATGCTGTATTATACCATATCTGTCCTGCATTATGCCAAATATCTGCGGTATTATACCATATCTGTGCTGTATTATACCATATCTGTGATGTATTATGTCATATCTGTGCTGTATTGTATCATATATGTCCTGTGTTGTACCATATCTGTGCTGTATTATACAGTATCTGTCCTGTATTATACCATATCTGTCATTCAATATACCATATATGTGCTGTATTATCCCGTGTCTGTACTGTATTATACAGTATCTGTCCTGTATTGTACCATATATGTCCTGTATTATACCATATCTGTCTTGTATTATACAATGTTTGTCCTCTATTATATCATATCTGTCATGCATTATACCATATATATGTGCTGTATTATACCATATCTGCCCTGCATTACACCAAATCTGTGCTGTACTATACCATATCTGTCCTAAATTATAACATATCTATACTGTATTATACAATATCTGTCCTGCATTATACCAAATCTGGGCTGTATTATACCATATCTGTCTTGAATTATACCATATCCGTGCTGTATTATACCATATCTGTTCTGTGTTATACCATATCTGTTCTGTATTTTACTAGATCTATCCTGTATGGTACCATGTTTGTCCTCTATTATACAATATAAGTTCTGTATTATACAAAATCTGTGCTGTATTATACAGTATATGTCCTGTATTATATAAAATCTGTGTAGTATTATACCATATCTGTCCTGTATTATGCAACATATGTTCTGTATTATACAATTTTTGCCATCTATTATACCATATCTGCGCTGTGTTATACCGGAGCTCAGAGCTCGGAAATGACGTCATCGCAGGCATGCGCAGCGTGTGTATGTGTGTGTGTATGTATGCCTCTGTGTGTGTGTGTGCTTGCGAGTGTGTTTCTTGGGTCAGAGCTCTTGGAGCTCAAAGCCTGTGGAGCTCAGAGCTGACCCCCGGGGCGCAAAGGTTTTCATCGCGGTGGAAACCTTTACACCGCGCGCGCCGGGGTCAGCTCTGAGCTCCACAGGCTTTGAGCTCCAAGAGCTCCGATCCAAGAAACACACTCGCAAGCACACACACACACACACACACACAGAGGCGCAAGCACACATACACACACACGCACACAGACGTATACACACAGACAAATGCACACACATACATAGACAGACACACAGATGCATGCACACACACATACATATACACATATTGGTCGTACATCCGGGTTTTTGTACATCCGGGGATTGTCGCTGACGTCCGCGTCTGCATCCGGGTACTCCTATGTTGGCCTATAAGAGCCGAAAGTTTTACGGCATTCGTCATTTCCAGATCCACAGCCGATATGTTCTCTTGCACAACTTGCTTGAAGCGCTTTCATCGCCTGGACAGTTTGCATTGTCACACACGTGCACGCCATGAATTACCCATGCATACATGTGCGGATTGTGATATAGTCTGTAAGCATCCCAGTCAATTGAGATGTCACCTAAATGTCATACACGGATCACGCTCGCCACTCTCGAGACCGGATATTTCAGTTTCTATCGGAATGCATCTGAGAATAGAAGAACCCATGGAGGTCGATTCGCCGCCGCGTATTGAAGAGCCGATGGAGATTGACCCCAGTGTTGAATGAGAGAAGTAAGAGCTTCGAGCTTCAGTATCATGGATTGCCCGAAGACGTTTAGGTCACACTGAACGAAAATTGAACTTTCTAAAATGATGGCTTCTGATTGGTCGATAGGACGGTCACTTCCCCTCTAACTATAAATACGGAAACACGCATGTTAGATGTACATTTCTCACAACCAGGCCCAATCAAATGGAAAAGCCAGCCAATTCCAAGGCAGACGAGCAATCGTTGAAGATTGACGAAAAGGTGTCGGTTCCCGTTCGACTCCCCAAACGAGTTACCAAAACATACCCGCCCATAACTATGGAAATAATAAATGATTTCTTCAGTGTGGGTTATAGCTCAACCAGGGGAGAGCCCGGAGATCTCCGCTACCATCGCCAGCTATGCCTGACCTGCCTTGAAGGTGTATCCTTGGCCGGATGTGATCTTTGCATGAGGAGAGAGGAAATTTTGCAGTGGGCGAAAGTGAATTGAACATCCGGGCACTTTTACATCCGGGCACTTTTACATCCGTGTACATCCGGGTTCTTGTACATCCGGGATCTTGTCGCTGACGTGTGCGCCTACATCCGGTAGGTAGTTGAACTGAGTGTGCTAAAAATAGATCAACAGCTAGCTTGCTATAAAAGGAAAACGGCCTGACCGTTTCATCAGACATCCAGTCCTCCATCCACAACGGTGCACGATATACTTGTATAACCTGCGCACGGTCATTTAATCGGGAAGATGCTTTACTGCGCCACGAACGCTCACTCCACGAGGGTGCGACGGAACAATGCAACGGTTGTGGTCAACTCTTCAAACGACCCAGTCAGTTAAGACAGCACCAACGTTTGATTCATGACCCGTCACTACGGTATGAGCGACAAGTTCCCACTAAAGTGGCACCCATGAGGGTCAGACCTAGTAAAGATGAGCCCAGGGAGACGAATGTCACCGGTGATTCGAACACGGAGAGCCCGCCTATACCCAGTTCAGAAGAGCCTAGATATCCAGCCAGTCCCTAGCATTACTGTTCCCAGTCAGACGCCTGACAACATCGAACATTTTCTAGACGAGCCCATAAATGTTCCCAGCGATCTCCTATAGGACGCCCATCCAGTGAGTGATATCTATCAGCGCCATTGGCCCATGATACGGCAGTGTTTCCACCGTCATGCCCTATTCAGGATATCTACAATTTCCGACTGACCACCCTCGCCCGTCCAAGCAGCTACATGGAAGCCATCTTCAATGACCAAGCTACGTCCTTCAAATTAAATCTGGCGTTTCGTTATGTACTGCAGCATAAGGAGACAGGCCAAGTCCGATACTTTTACCCGAGCAGTAACATCCGGGTCTTTGACCAACCGTTTACCATCATTAACCGGGCGTCGCTAGAGATGATGCTGGACCAAGTGGAACGATTGGATGTCTTGGTATGGGCCTATAAACAGCGCCCCAACTTGCAATGGGTGGTAGAGAGGGTGACCAATGTTACGTTCTTCGTTACCAAATTACGGAATCTTCCCATCGGGTGAATGTATTCACCCATGCACTTATAAATACTCAGAATACGCAAATAACTATTTGAGGATATGTTGCCTCAACGGTATCCTGGCCTGCCTGACGATGATTAAACGGTTCACAGCGAACATGGCCGAAGATGGAACTTTCTGAAATGGCGACTTCTGATTGGACAAGAATACATCTAACGGACAGGAACGAATATGACAAATGCAAATGGCGCCCTCTGATTGGACAAAAGGCTACTTATATTATAAACATACCAACGCGGCTCCCCCAGCTTGGGTATGATGTACTGGAGGGGAAAATAAAATGATTGACCTGTCATCCTTGTTGTTGCTGTTCTCTCACCGGTCTACATGTGCATGGATATGCTCAGAATACATGGACATGCGCAGAGTACATGTAATCTGTGCTTGGTGGCGTACCCTATGCCCTACGGGTTATAGGGTACAGGGTGCACCACAGGAGCGTGCGCCTGCATACGGCGACACACACACACACACACACACACACACACTCCGATGCCCACATACGTTCCTTATTAGGTGTGTGTTTATAATTGTGCAACATTGTAGCGATCGTGGTGCAACATTGTAGCGATCGTCAACAATGTTTGCAACAATGTTGCAACAATGTTTTTGTTGACGAACGCTCTTGTCGTAACAATGTTGCATAGTAACCTCGTAAAAAAAGACACTTTTTTAATCAAAAACTGTTTTAGAAACATCGTTTCTTATAGAAGAAACTTCTTTAAAAACATCGTTTCTTATAGAGAATTTGCAAATTTAAAATGACATTCTTAGTTGGAGTTCGATTATTTCAAAAGATTTTTTCACTATTAGGTCTCCAAAAAGAGAGCTACAACATGACACTTCCCACGACGCATTCGGACCAATAGTGATCCATCTCTACACCAAATACCTTCCTTCACTGCCCCAAAATGTCCACTTTCGCTACTACTCCTACCGATGACGTCACAGGTGACGCGGACATCCCTCAAATCGGGATATGCCCCCGAGAGCTACAACATGACACTTCCCTAGACACATTCGGACCAAAGATGGTCCCTCTCTACCCCAAATACCTTCCTGCACTGCCCCAAAATGCCCACTTTCGCTACTACTCGTACTGACGACGTCACCCATGACGTCAAATGTGACGTGGGCAGCCCTCAAATCGGGATGTGTCCCCGAGGCTACAACATGACACTTCCCTAGACACATTCACGATCAAGAGATGGCGTTCCCTCTCTACCCCCCAAATACCTCAAATACCTTCCTGCACTGCCCTAAAATGTCCGCTTTCGCTACTACTCGTACTGATGACGTCACCGATGACGTCACAGATGTTGTGGACAGCCCTCAAATCGGGGTCTACACCCCGAGAGCTACAAGATGACACCTCCCACGACGCATTCGGACCAAGGATGGTCCCTCTCTACCTCAAATACCTTCCTTCAGTGCCCTAAAATGCCCACTTTCGCTACTACTCGTACTGATGACGTCACCCATGACGTCACAGGTGACGTGGGCAGCCCTCAAATCGGGGCCTACACTCCGAGAGCTACAAAATGACACCTCCCAGGACGCATTCGGACCAAGGGTGGTCCGTCTCGACCCCAGAAACCTTCCTGTGCTGCCCCAAAATGGCCACTTTTCTTACTACAACCAACTGCGCATTCGCACATTGACGCGACATGCACTTAAAAACACGCCATTCTGACTCTAACCCACACAAGCTTCACTTTGACACCTTCCACGACCCATTCGGACCCATAGCGGTCTATCTCTACCCCAAACACACACCCACATACCCCCAAAATGCCTGGTTTCTATACTACGGCCAGACTGCGCATGTGCAGACTATCGAAAACGGACGAACCATTAGTCCAGGCGGATGTTCCTCCTCGAGAGCTTCAAAATAAGACCTCATACGACATCATTAGGGGCTCACCTAGACCCCAAAATGTCCACCCCGTATGGGCCTATACTTCCATAGCCATGCAGTATAGGCCTATGGGCCTACCCAGGCCTGGATGAACTTTTTTCAAAAATTTCACCGTTTCGTGCCGGGACACTTCCTATCATGTTTGTCTTGACTAGACTAAGAAAACAAATCTAAACAACCATACCGCAAATGTATAGAAGTAGGTTTCGCAGTGGGACAAACATTGGACCTACACCCCCATAACACGTATATGGGTCTATATGGGCTGTATGGTACTTTTTCAAAAAAATCACCGTTTCGTGCCGGGACACTTCCTATCATGTTTGTCTTGACGAGACTAAGAAAACAAATCCAAACAACCATACCGCAAATGTATAGAAGTAGGTTTCCCAGTGGGACAAACATTGGACCTATACCCCCATAACCCGTATATGGGTCTATATGGGCTGTATGGTACTTTTTCAAAAATTTCACCGTTTCGTGCCGGGACACTTCCTATCATGTTTGTCTTGACGAGACTAAGAAAACAAATCCAAACAACCATACCGCAAATGTCTAGAAGTGGGTTTCCCAGTGGGACACACATTGGTCCTATACCCCTAGGGAGTAGTCCATAGTTTCGGATTATTGATACATTGATTTTAATACAGCAGAGCGTCCGGGTCTGACCACATGATAA
Source organism: Hanleya hanleyi (assembly GCA_036873755.1). Taxonomy (NCBI): domain Eukaryota; kingdom Metazoa; phylum Mollusca; class Polyplacophora; order Lepidopleurida; family Hanleyidae; genus Hanleya; species Hanleya hanleyi. Next base: position 22,967 of record JAVTVY010049481.1, read on the forward strand.
TTATCCTTCCCTTTTTGGTTACCAGTATTTATAGTACCAAGCTTCTGGGTACTACCATTCCTTCAAAATGACATATGCGGATGGGTGGCTCGGTTGAGTTATATGGCGAGTCGGGCCGTGAAGTCAACCTTCGTCAGCCTCAGTTTCGTACGTTTTTCAGGTGTTTAAAAATAGGGATATGTGACAAAAAACGGCCTGGTCGACCCTATATTTTGAATGGCTTTTTGATCTCGCCTCGAGCCGGGGAACACTGAGACGAAATCTTATTGAAATCGATTGTCAAGATTTTTCCAGGAAATGAACGAAATATGGCGTATTTTGAATCATTTTAATAGATTTCCCAGAAAATATGGAGTACGTTCCGATTGAAGAAAATTTATCCCGGGTTGAATTAGCATAACTGGCGTGTATGCTGAATTAATGATATGAGCATTCCCATGAAGAAAATATATACTGTTATATGGATTTTCT
>JAVTVY010049482.1:0-24878 GCA_036873755.1 Hanleya hanleyi
AAGCTTACTTTTGAAAAAAAAATGTAATCTTTATTGGTAGTTATATAATGTAGTTCCTCATTCAATCCAGCCTCAACATCACTAATCCCCGGATTATCACACAGACGGAATGTAATATTTGGTGGAATTTATCAGAGTGGTTGTACCATTTTCGTTTGGTCCCCAGATTATCACACAGTGTGTGTATCACATGATGGACCTTAAATTGGATTTTCTGGTCCCCGGATTATCACACAGATGGTATGTAAAATATGGTGGACCTTATCAGAGTGGTAGTACTATTTCCAAGTTTGGTCTCCAGATTATCGCACATTGTGTGTATCATATGGTGGACCTTGAATAGGATTTCTGAAGCTCTGACTTCATCAGAGTGGTTGTACCATTTTCGTTTGGTCCCCAGATTATCACACAGTGTGTGTATCACACGGTGGACCTTAAATAGGATTTTCGCAGTTCTGATCCCCGGATCATCACACAGACGCCGTATGTTATATATGGTGGACCTTATCAAAAAGGTAGTACCATTTCTAAATTTGGTCCCCAGATTATCACACAGTGTGTGTATCACAATTGGTAGATCTCAATTTAGGGAAATATACAGTTGGAGAGAACCAGTTTAGACGAGACTGCAGTGGCTTGGTGTCAGCCTCATCACCTATAGGTACTCGCTTCATTCCTCATGATCACCTAGCTACCTGAGGAATACCAAAAACGTGTTGCTTCCTCCACAGCATTAAAAGGATTGAAAAAGGACATGTTGGTTCATTCAGGGTCAGTATAATTTGACTGGAGGTGTTTCATGTCTGCCTACAGCGTGATACTTCAGTTGGACAGTGCAGTACTATAAGTGGGCAATTTTGACTTTTGTCACAAGTATGTAGCCAGTCCCTTCCCACCCTCTCCATCCATCATGATACAACCCTGTCACATCATGTGTTCGCTCACCTCATCAAAGTTCCAATGGGCTTCTTTGATGCAAGGAATGAAAGTAGCCTGCAATACTCACAGCACAAAAATATGTGACTAGGCACCTAGCTTCACAGAAAGTATAAGGGCTACTTTCATGAAACTGTACAAAGATCGAAAATCAGAAATCAAAAATTTAATTCGTGCAGTTTGGCTACCAAAATGGAATTATTCAAGACCTTGTAGGTCACAAAATATACTGTTTTCCTGTCAGCTAGAGTCAATGTACTTAACCCCCAAAAATGGCTAGAATTTATTTTCCCCATTCTAGCCCATGTTATTGTCAGGTGATGGTAAAGGCATAATGGAAAAGGCATATTTGTAATGGTGAAGAATTAAAGACCATTTTCTTTCAATTCCATTGACAGGTGGCATTTTGAAGTTTCAGCTGCATGTCAAAGAAAGGGTTCTAACCTTGGTAAAGAATATCAATCAAGAAGGTGCAAGTCAAGTCCTTTTCTACGATTTGGCTAAAACAACCTTGAGCAGAATCATTACCTTCAACAAGAGGAGATCTCAGGAGAAATGGCAAAAATGTTACTGGATACACCGAGGGAGAACTTCAGAAGCAGTGGAAACAGTGATGTTTCAAGCATGTTGTCCCCTTCAGAACAGCGGCTCAGCAAATGGTATTCACATGTATGGCTCTGTGGCTGTGTTATATGTGTGTCACATTAGTGAGACGGTGGTTGGTATTAATTTTCACCAACGGCCATCTTGAATTGTCCATCCCACCCATGTTGGGATATCTTGAGAACAATGCAACTGATTGACTTGAAACTTGGGGACTTGATTCACATCATTCTAGATGGCGGCTGGTGTTGGTTTTCACTGAGCTACTTGATCCAAGATGGCTCACATCCGTGATTTCCACAGTTTCAATGTTAGTCTTCTTTATAACCATTCACAACTTCCATCAACATCTGCAGCACAAAGTATATTTTTGTTGAGACTACGGAGTGTTGAAGGGAACGTAAACTCTGCGGTAAAACACCGCGGGAATTATACAACAATCCCGATAGATTTAAAAAATCGTGACAAATATTTTTTCTCATTTTTTTCCAATGAATGAGACAGACGCAAACATAGAAAATACCGTGATTTGGAATTTCTTGGGGCGCCGCCATGTTTGTTTTGGGCAGGATTTTTATCCAATGGGAAAGCGTAAAATTCAGTTGTGCCGATAATCTCCTACGTCATCGGACATTCTCTGTGTCGAGATAACATGGCCGAATATGGTCGTTTTCATGCACTCATCCGTTCCCTGACTAACAGAGGCAATGTTATCGATTAGCTTTGATGTAGAATACAGCCTGATTCTAACAGATATTCTACGATGCCGGGCTGCTCTGCATTTGGCTGTCACAATGTACCAGGTAATCCCGACACGTCGCACTGTCATCCTCGTTCATGTTTGTAAGCTACGGTCTCGATAGATGGAGAAAACCATCCATGAATTGATGTGATATCTGACGGTCGTAATTCATGGATGGAGCGCCAAGTCATAGTACCGAGTAGAAATCCAGCCCCCCTCGCCTGACGAGGGGGATGGTATTTACGCTAAAAATACGGCGAAAGCATCCAAGTTTAGCAACTTACTATCTCCTCAGATCATTATCCTATCCATAAACACCGTTTATTTGGGTATTCGGCTCTGTTTTGTTGAGATAGCAGCATAAATCCACACCTACTGTACCGTTTTCTTCCATCCGCCTCAGTGTTCACCCGAAAGTTAGGCCACCAAGCATGCGCACACGATACACTTCACGTCATAGTCACGTGACTCTCATTTGGCGACCCGTCGTCATCCGCGCACTTCCTCCACACGTGGTAGGGTGTTTCTAGCTGACAGGCGCGCTCGAATCATGGCGAGCAAGCCGTTTTCACAATCTGACATTGTTGACATATTCACAAGAATAAAACAGACATTACCCTTGCAATATGATTTGAAACGGGAGCAAATCGATGTCATTTGCAATGTTTTAAACGGTCATCACGCATTCGCAGTGTTGCCTACGGGCTACGGGAAGAGTAGCTGTTTCTTTCTTCCACCGTTGTTGCTGGATCTTGTAAGTTCGTAGTTGTAAACATAACTTATTATACCCCGCAACGAAGTTAGGGGGGTATAATGGAATCAGCTTGTCCGTCCGTCTGTCTGTCCGTCTGTCTGTAGACACAATTTTGTCCGGACTACTCCGCCCAAGATTTTGCTTCTATTTCAATGAAACTTTACAAATGTGTTACCTATGATATGAAGATATGCATGTCCTACCTACAAGGCGATATTGTAATTATTGACATATTTATGACGTTTTTGACTCTATAGGACTTTGCCATTTTCTGGATCTAATCCCATATAAAGACAAAGTTCTCGTGTAATTGCACCCGTCCCTGCAACAGAGTTATGGTCCTTTATATCCATGGGTTTAATTTATTACCAATATTTGTGTTGACTGGTTACCTGGGATGTTTAATTGAAACTTTGGATGTTAAATATTTTCAGTGGTCTCAGCTAGTTTACCACCTTGCATGTCATATAAGCCTGCATGCTTCATAATTTGTGCATGTTGCACACGTGATAGCCTACTTCCTCCTAGTGAGTGCTGGTAACATGATCAGCAAGCAGTATTTTTCATGATAATTTGTCTTATTCTATCATTTGTCACAGAAAAGGAAAAAAACATGCCCAATTCATGTGTGGATATCTGAACTCCCAGACCATTATATTATCGTTTTCATACTATATTGGATTATTACTCACACGGGGAGACAGGTCGGGGGTATCTCAGTTATCCCTTAGGATAACAGTCAAATCTAGTTTTCCGTGGTTAAATAATCAATATGCCCAATAATGATAAATACACAATTTATCAATTTGTTACGTTTTGTGCTTTGTTTTGCAATTGGCAAAGGAGAGGGTAGGTTTAGCCGTGAAAAATGTCCAATCAACGTGAGCATAGTACTTTCCTGAAAGCGGCCACTCATCGACGTGTTGAAGTCCGACAACTGTTAATGAAGTATAACGTTGTTCTGATGTGTGAGTTAATTACTTTCTCTCTCTCTCTCCCCCTCCTGATTTCGTCGCGTGTGAAATAAATTAATCCACCAAACAAACACAAAGACTGGCAACATAAAAATAACTTGACTTGTCAAAATGGGTGTGATGTACACAGGCAAATCTCCACTGGGCAGTACTGTTCAGTTCAGGACGCACTGGAACTGTGCAGTAACCTACCAGTAACCTTCAAGTAACCAGTACGTTACTGAAGCAATCGTTCATGCTGGTCACCATTAGTTCTGACTGAGCAGTCCCGTGCAGTTACCGACCAGTTACTGACCACCATTAATTGATAGTTACTAGCCAGTTATGGCATGGTAACTGGGAGGTAACTGGAAGGTTACTAGAGTCGTCTCGACTTTGCAGTACTGTTGAGGTCTGACATGCAGTAACCGGTCAGTAACTGACTGGTAACATAAAGGTTATAACTACACAGTTACTGGCCAGTGTCAGACTGGTTACTGTTCAGTAACTTACTGGTTACTACTTGATGATGTTAAAGCAGTAAATCTCAGTTACCAGCTAGTTACCTGCAGGTTACACCCAGGCAACCATTCAGTTACTATGTGGTTGCGGACTGGTAGGGACACTTTAACAGCGTGGTAACTTTCTGTTCACTGCCAGGTAACTGTTCATTTACTGGCTGGTTTCATGAGAATAAAGCAATGTAGGTCAGACATGGAATATGTGCTAGTGACTGCTCGGTAACTGTATGGTAACTGTACAGTTACTAGCCGGTGACTGCTAAGTAACAGTTTAGTTCATTGATGGTAACTGCAAGGTACTGTTTAGTTCCTCAACGATGACTGCTAGGTAACTGCTTAGTTACTGGATGGTAACAGCTAGGTAACTGCTAAGTTACTGGATGGTGATTCAGGCACGTAGCAAGCTCTTGAATAGTGTATTATTGTTTTGCAGTTGGAGAGGAACTGGTCACAATGTGTCACTGGGAGACTTCAAATTTATGCGCTTTATGAAGAATTCATTTTTGGTGCAAGTTGCCTCTCGCATGTTAGATTTTTCGCATCTTGGAGAAACTGCTAACTTCAATAAATTCTGCAAGATATTTGAACAATTTTGATGTTTTTGTTATTAAAGAGATAATCATTATTGGATAGCATCACAATTTGGTACCGTGCCCAGTTTCAACGTCATTTCTGACTAAAATGTTTTAATAAAGGACAAATAAATTTTCTTATCTGATGAATTTGTTGCAAAAGCAATTCCATGAAATCGATCCAGGTGGGCAATTTTAGTTTTTATTTGATATTAACCCATTCTTCCCACTTATTACCGGTAATTAGAATTTTTTTTATTTATAAAATCACTCTATTCAACAGAAAGGCATATTACAATTAATTAATCATTCTAAACGTTATATTGTTAGCCTTGTTTGTCGTATTAATTAAAAGTGTGTGAATTCGGGTTAGCCAACTGAATTCATAGATAAAATCGCAAAGGTGCGCTACAAACCGCAGTTCTCTCCCCTTATTAGTTTCGCCTAAGTTGCCACCAGACGGCGCTTCGATCGCAGCAGACGACATCAGCACAAAGTGAGTGGGAGAGTCGGAAATTATTTTCCTTTCCCGAATTTGGTAGCACTGCGGATGAATACGACTGATTGATGCAAGATAGGGAAACTGAAGTCAACGTTCAGATCGTATTTGGGCGGTTGTTGCTGTTGTTTGGACGAGCACAACACCACGAGGACGAGTGGACACCCCCAGTCTGAACCAGACAACAACAACACAACATTGAGCTGCCTGCATCACGTCTTGCTGTCGGTCAGAGGTCCTCAGTAGCTGGTGGGAGATATTTGATGGCTCATGTCCTTCAGGTAAATGAACAAAACAGCAAAGTGGTTGTCAGTCGTCTGAGTTTACCTCATTTTGAACCAAATTTTGTCTTTGAGAGCACAACATTTTTTTTCTGTTAGACGGAGCAGTTAAATTTAGCAGATCATCTGGACAGGATTTGTGCATGTTCATTTTGAAACTTCTACTATGTCAAATACACCTCCCCTCCCCCTAAAAAAAAAACAAATTGCCCCCCACAGTTTTGCAAATTATACCTCGTTACATTAGTTCAACAAGCTAAACTCTAACAACATTTTACGTTGTCAATATCACAAAATTAAATGGGGTCAGCTTGTTTAACTAGGGATTTCAGGCCATTTTTACAATTAAGTACAATGAAGTTGTATGTAGTAAAATCTGAAAGCTTATGGTCTGCGAATCACAGAACTGTTTACAAAATGAAAATCGGTTAAGAATTGACCGATATACAGCGCGGTGAAGATGGCGAGTTTGGGGTATTTTTTGGAACTGCTCCATATGGAAAGGGGAGCAACTCATGGACCCATTTTTATCAAAATGGGCAGATTTTTTCTCATTCAATTCAGCCTAAATTTCACAATTTTTGAATTTCAGAGTTGAAAATTTCAGAATTAAACAAGTTTTGTGTGCCCATTCTAATGGTGCAATCAAAGTTAAGCTAATTTGCATATTTTGGACTAATTTGCATAAAATTTGCATATTTCTGCCTAATTAACTCAATTTTGCCATTGTAATATACATACATGTATGATGCCATGTTGTGGAGCTTCTCAGGATATACAAAATTCTGTACCATTTATTTTTGTTTTATTCATTGTGCTCAATCCGGTTAACTCCGGTTTTGTTAATGTATTTCGGTGGGAAATGTACATAATTATGAGGTAATCTGCATAAATTTAAATTGCATATATAAATATCACAGATTTTTTTTTTTTTTTCGACTGAAATATTCCATTTTTTTCATTGGGTTTAAAAATTTCATATCTGATCAATTTGTGTGTGTCGTTTTCAAAGGTGCAAATATATTTTAGTTAATTTGTGTATTTTACCTAACTGGCATCAAAGTTGCATATTTTCACCTAATTAACCCTATTTTTTCATTGTAATATGCAAGGAGTCAAGGCATCTGAGTCTTGCAGATCGATATATAACTTTCCATACCCAGCATGCCCAGTGGTCATTTTAACTTCACTCAGGCTTTGTTAATACGATATTTCAAGGGGACATTTAACAGGTTTGCTAAATATATTTTAAGGGAGCAGTTGCATAATCATGAGCAAATTTGCATAAATTTAAATATCTTTTTTTTTTTTTCTGTTTTGCCTTGAATTTTACAATTTTTTATTGTTTGGATTGAAACATTTACAACTGACCATTTTGTCTATATCTGTTGAAACACATCCTCACGAGCCAGTGTATCGATGGAACTGTTAGGATAGATGCACTAGCTTGGTTAGTTACTCTTATCAGTTCTGGATAAAAATAGATCAAGGGGTTTCTATGATGGCAGGGCTTCGTGTTTAGAATTAGTGCGTGAGCTAAAAATAGCTCACGTCAAAATATTTAGGAGAGGGTATTTAAACGTTAGGCGAGTGATTGCAATATAATACAATATAAAATGTGACAGTTTACGTGAGCTAAAATCACTCTCGTGACATGAATTTACGCGAGTGTTTGCGTGCAGGTGAGCTATCACTCGCGCTAAACACGAAGCCCTGGATGGCCGAGAGGGGCCATCGAATATCGCATTATAATTGCACGAATATTGCGAAATATCATGTTATAATTGCGCAATAATGAGCGATATAGCGAAGTATCGCATTACATCGCTCATTAACACGCAATTATAAACCCAATATTTCGCAATATTATCGCTCATTATCACGCAATTATAACGCGACATTCGATGGCCCTCTCGGCCATCATAGGTTTCCTCTAAATCAAACCAATCAGTGGACGCGCTAAGCTAGCTTATTATGCCAATCCGCTGTGAGGTATGAGATGTGAAGTTTTGAATTCGATGGGCAAACTACTTTGATGTCAAGCTGAAATCGACATCAGAAGTCGAAGCAAAAACTGCAAGCTTGGGATACCGACATGCTAATTTAAACCAAGAGCGGGGAATGAAATGTACGAGATTGTACAATGGAGGCATCGGCTCGAGAACTCATTCAAATCATGAAAAATGTCCAGGTAAACCCTCTAAGAGGATTTAGGATTTACCTGGACTTGTGAAGATGGTTGAAACAGTGCAATCAAATGTTAGCTGATCTGCATATTCATTTTATCCAATCGCCTATATCTCTGTAATAAGGTGTTAGAGCATGAAAATGGTCTACCTACATTGTGCTTGTGTAAATGCTTCAGTTAGGTAATTTTATGATGAAATTTGGCATAGTCATAGGTAATTTGCATAAATTTCATTCTTCCACATTCTGGTAAATTTATCTCATCTAGATTTGTAAATGCAGGTGCATGTGTATAATATAATATATAGTTTCTTCAATACAGGGAACAAATTCTCTGTGTGTTTTAGCAGCAGATTCTCTTCTTTCCTTTCCGAGGTTTGGTATGATTTGGTGAGTTCTCGCAGGTAACATCACACCACCATCATGTAGAAGTCTAAATGACATAATAGCAAGCTGCTCAGATAGTCAAAATGAGAGTAGCAGGGAGAACATGGAATATCTATTATTATCATCCTCCATAATGCAGCTTTGTACTCTGTACCAGCCCTGCATGTGTATAGTGTTAGCCAGGAATTGAAAACAGGGTGGCTAATTTCAGAATTTTTGGAAATTTTCCTGACAACGGTGTCTACTTTCCATCTCTTTCATGTTAAATCCGCTAAATTTAGGGTGCCAAAATTAAAAAAAAGGGTGCCGAAAAGCCTGCCTGCCTGCACATGTGGGCAACAGGGCTAGTCTGTTTGAAACGGTCATACTATTTAACAACCAGCCACGTCCAGTCAAGCCCAGGTACATCCAGTGATATGTCTATTCATGCCCAGTCAAATGTGATGTGCTACCTTCGCTGGATCTTTGTATACTTTGAGGAATGCCTAGTTCATGCAGAGAAAAAGCTGAAGGACAAAATCTTTGTTCTGGATGGAAATGACATGGGGGCATCTCTTAAATCAAAAGAAATACGGAAACCAACATGTGAATTCGACACGATAAGAGGGACAAAATATACAAACAATGCCTGGTGTTCAGTTCGCTCAAATATGTTGATATTCAGAAAGGTCCTGAGGTCACGAAGGTTGATCAGAAAGCCTACATGTAATAATAAAAAGGAGGAGTGGGGTGGTATATGAATATGAACTACATGTATTGATAACTACATGTATTTCCAACAGACCTGGGACAGCTTTGGAAGGTTTTGACTCCCAAGAGGTGAGCTTTGGAGTGCCAAAATGAAATATCGTGTATGAAAGAAATCTTTGGGAAACTAACTAACTATTGACATGACCGATACAGGGGTCCCAGCCAACTTTGGTGGAGAATATATGAAATAAATTTTTTTTTAACATAATAAAAGGAAATATAGGATTCTTGGCATACTAGTAGAAGAGTCCATGAGCTTGTAGTCATATAATTGCAAATTGTTCAACTTCAATTGTAGATATACATGTAGAATCCGAATTGATACGACGATTCCTGCTGCAACAAAATTGTTTGTGGCATTGAAATATTCTCCATTTAACACAATGTTCAAAACTGCTGAGGCAAAGGTACTTTTGCTACGGCATTGGCCTCAGCATTGGTGATTGCTGTGGCTGATTGAGGGAAATGTACCACCTCAAAGACTCTCAGAGTAGATTTGGATACATCTGTCCTACAATATCTGAACTCCGAAAACATGATAAAGTTCTCTAATCCGGCAATGGTATATCTTCATCATACTTCTACAACAATGAAAAGAACTAGAAAAATATAACCAGAAGCATAATCTGTATCTGCTTGTCATATATGTAAATACGAAACAAGGTCATCTGTTGTATCCAGCGAGCACATCTCAGAATAGCCAGGGGTCCATGGGCCTGACCTGGCTTTAGGATTTTTGATACTGCATATAATTTAATTCAATTCAACTTTGTTGTACCAGAATAACATTTGAGTCCACAAGAGCTAGGTACAATATACAAATATTAATACACACACACATATATGCATGCAAAGCTATTTCAGGATTCAGGAGAATGCGACGTTAAACCATGATTCCCTTTCTCTTCAGCATTCAGGACTTGACAAAAATGATTAGCAATGAAACTTTTTGCTTGTCAAATGAACAGATTGTTAGAAATTTGACAAGGTTAATGTGATATAAATCCGGCAACTTTAGATGGTTTCAGAACTGCTAGTTCTTAATATCCCATCAAATTCATTTATTGTCACACACATGTATACTGTTTTCTAACTGTCAATGCATTTGGCATACATTCCCTCCTATTCAGAATCACATGAAAAATTGCTGAGGTGTGATTATTCAACAGCATTTGCCTAAATGATTTAAGAATACTGTGGCCGATTGTGACAGTTACTGTAGCCCCATCTTCATTTTATAAAGCGAATTTCTTTGTTTCCACTTCGAACTTCCCTTGATATATCTGGCCCCCTTCAGTGTTCAAAGAACTTATAAATAGACACGAGACGTCACTGACCTCGAAAACATTTGAAATTCGAAATGGGTCGCACAAGAGCGTTATTGATTGGCTGACCTACATAGTGGGCACCATATTAGGAAAAAGGACGCCGCAAATAGACGATGTCACCCAATGACTCTTTACTCTCAGTGGACGTGTACGTTCTGATTGGTTCGTCTCAGGTTTGTAGGTGAAATCTACATCTCGGATTTTGAACACTGAAGGGGGTCAGATAAATCAAGGCAGGTTCGAAGTGGGAACGTAGAAACTGGCTGGATAAAATGAAGATGCTGTAGCCCATGACCTTCAAAATATTTAGTTTCATTTTAAGTTTGTAAATTAAATAAACCATACATATTATATAACAATGCCCAAGGAGTGTAATTCTATAAAACGATAAAAAATTAGTTCAAATGGTTATACGTGTTGTAGTACATTATAGAGATAATTAATTTCTAAGTAGTTAAAAATAGTTCAATACTTTTATGTTGCTGCTGCTGTTCGGTCTTTTAATTGAAAAATATTAAAGAAGTAAGCTTATCTCAACTATGTTGTGGTTGTGAACAAATCAAATAAACATAGGCATAGTAAAAACATAAGACTGCCTTTATTCAAAGTTTCATAAAATTTGAAACAGTACCAGTAATAGGACTGTATTCTGTATCTCGTGTACATTCAGTTCATCTGCTTGCAGAATTTATAGAAGTAAATCAAAATGGTTAATGAACAAAAGGTGGGCGTGTCAAAGTAGTATTTGTAATCCACGTGTGGTCGTTACCCTTAATTTATGAATGAACTGTTCCGAAAGAACCCGGATGTAAACTTAGCGGCAAGCGAGGGGGGTAGGAAGGGTTCACAAAATAGAAATTGGGAGAGCTCTCACAACTTGTCAAAGTAAATCAGCTAATGAATTCTAGACTAGAAAATATAACCCCAGCTACAAATATTGGGGCGGCACAAGAGTTTTGACAAAAATTTAGGCTATGAGATAATTATCTACAGTTTATAAATCGCGCAAAAATATTGAAATATCAACACCAGAATTATGTGCAACTCACCGTTGGCTTCCTCGTGTTCTGAATTAGGCGATTACATCATTTTTTAAGCATTTCGGTTGGTTGGGGATCGCACATTGCCAGCAGCGCCAACATACCCTCGCGGGGAAAGCCCTCCAAAAACGGCCCGCAACTCTTGAAGCGTGTGACGACGTTACCGGTCGACGGATTCTGCGCGATAACACGAAAAGTTTATCGAGGATTCACACGCGAATTTACGCAGTCAATAATTAATAATTTAGCATCTATCGTGCGAAATTTCAACTAATACTTTTCAATAAAACTGAAAATAGCTAGGCTGAAAGTTGGAAAAGTGGTCGGGAGAAATGAATTTTCGCAAATTCAGCGAAGTAAGTCACGTGACCTGAACTCCCTAGTTTAACTACTCAGCTGGCTGTTCCCGGCTGCCCATAACTGGGGTACAGCTCCCATAAGATTAACACTAAGAAGTGCATTAACAAATCAACATCAGTAAATTCTGGTGCCCAATTTTCAAATTTTATCAAGAAAAACAGACACCAGATCATGTACAGTGTTTGGGGGAGTTCCGAATCACTTTTCACATCCAGACTGCTAGCGTTCGTTCTTTTACGAGGTGAGAGCGACTGCTGGTCTTATATTCTCGAAAATCTGTCGTCTATAATTGTATGTAAAAAATTCTTCAATCGGACTAGTCAATCGATGAAAAAATAGCCTCCGCTTCAGTGCGTGGGGAGTTGCGAATCATTTTGGTGAGTTGTGGATCACGCCATCTAGCGGCCGTTACAGGCACTGAGAATGGAATTTCTATCGGCTTGAGGGGTCATCTGCTAATCACCCATAGGCCGGTGAAGCCCTGGAGACGATTTCAATGTTGCCTTCTCCCCGCCCTGTGAGCGAATTCTTAATTGTTACAGTCCAAGCACAAATGACACGCAGCGTCGCAAATGTTCTGAAGTATATTTATCTTGGAGCGAGCCTACAAAATTGCATTGTAATCTCAATTTAATTATTTTCTAGAACATTTTAGGATACGATGTCTGACAATCATGCGAGAATTCGGATTTTTTAAGTATTTATTATTGTGTATATACTGAAGTTAACAAGATTATTACATGTAAGTCCATGGAGTGCCCTATCAAATGCAATGAAATAAGTACTTCGATACCATATTCGGATTGTCCATGGTCAGTTCTTATTTGCTTTTGTCATTGATTCAGCTCTTATTGAAAATTGTTTTGACAATGCCATGGATTGACCAATCGTCCTTAAAGTCGGTTGCACCTGTTGTATTAGTTGTGAGACGGTCACTTACTCAACGATTTCAAGTTATGAACGTTGATAACGTTGATATCGTTGATTCGGAATTGACATCTCTACAGCCCCATTATATTACAATGCTGGTCAGTTAACATTTATCGCAAATCACTAGATATTTTGTTTGACCATTAGCAGGATTCTATCCCTTAAATAAATACTGAAATTACCGCCTTAACCCACCTTATTTCGCGCAAAATCACTACTGGAAAAATCGCACGTGTTTTTCGACTCTGTGTCAATTTGTCATTGCGCAGTACCGGAAGTATTACGTTGCCGAATTGACCGGAAAAGAAACAATGCAGGTCGGTTGTTTGACATTCATTCGAGTCCACGGAAACAGAAATTCCAACAAACCTAAAAAAGATTTAAACAGATCTATGCTTTATTTCAAGAAATATCAGGCATTAATTCGGAAAGTGATCCGCAACTCCCCTTGATTCGGAACTCCCCCAAACACTGTAGTTCAACAAGCTGAACCCTACTGACATTTAATTTTGTGATATTGATTATGTAGGGTTCAGCCGTTGAACCAAAATTTCCTATCGCAAAATTCTTGCCTCCCGACCTGGGTAACAGCGGGTGGATTTGCGCTCATAACAATGGATAATGCCTACCGCTTTGTACTCGTTTGGGTTGAATACGTATTTGCCTACTTTCCTGGTCATTTATTTTCTCTGTCCAGCTCCTTTAATTTCCATAATCGGCAAAAGAAAAAAAAATCATCGCGGTCGATCTTCCAAAAACGAAATCCACCGCCATTTTGAAATGTCACTATGGTGGCACAAGACTAATTTGTAAATTCGGGATTGTAGACCGGAAGGTCGGAAACGGCTCATTCATTACTAGGCTGTCACATTGTCTGCATTTAAATGTAAAATTGTAACTATCGGTATCACGAATAATAGAAGGCACATACTGAAAAATGTAATTCACGGGATTTTTCATCTCCCTATTAAAGCGACTGGGTCAACTGAGCGGATTCAGTTTTTGTGACTCTTGCAATCCTGAATTTAGAATAACCTCACGTGAGAGAATCAGGGTCACGCGAGTGTTCTAAAACGGCGGTAGATTTCATGTTTGGAAGATCGTTCGCGATGATATTTTTTTCTTTTGCCGTTTATGGAAATGAAAGGAGCTGGACAGAGAAAATAAATGGCCAGGGAAGTAGGCAAATATGTAATCTATCCAAACGAGTACAAAGCGGTAGGTATTATTGTTTTTTTTACGAGGGCAAATCCACCCGCTGTTTCCCAGGTCAGGAGGCGAAAATTTTGCGATAGGAAATTTCGGTTCAACGGCTGAACCCTACATAATCAATATCACAAAATTAAATGTCAATAGGGTTCAGCTTAACTTGTTGAACTACAGGTCATGTAGAATTTAAACTTTGCCTCAGTTGTGCGGGTCACTGGCTGCTGATGGAACAGCTGATATCTCCGCTTTCGTTTAGCAAGAGTTGTCTGAGAGAATGTTATAACATTGCGAGCCCAACCGTCACTGAGTGAGTGAGGATAATAACATGCACAGTTTCTGAGATTTTCTTGGAATTTCAGTATAAAATGCACAAATTACTTTGAGATGCTGTTGGGAATTGCTCCAAGAAAAAGTGGTCCTGATATATTGCCGAAAGTCTGTGACCCTTGAAATGTGAGATAGACAGTAGGACATTTCCCCATTTGGACACTTTTCCCTATCTGGTCATTACTCTCTCTCACTTGAGGATTTTTTTTAAATCGATAATTCAAAGTAATTCACGTTAATTTGAGTTTGTGATTATTTAATATCAGTCACTTGTAAGGCTGATAAAACAATAGAACAGTCACGCATATGGTGGGAAATCTAAGCCAGCTTAATAGCTAAAACAATATGTTTTGCTTAAACTCAGAAAACCGAAAACCCAGAGCTTCATGATAAGATCCTGATCAGTGACTATTACCATCTGAGGGTAGCAGCAGGGTGTTAGCCAGGATGAAAAATCTGCCTGTCTAAATTGGACAGGCTACTTCCCTGTTTCATATCTCTATCACGTTAAATTTTTCAAGTTTTGTCTGTCCAAATTTGAAATTGCCTGTCCAATGGACAGGTGGACGGGTCTTTGACTATTAACACCATGGGTAGCGCGACTCTCACCCCAAACATCCTTGTTTTCCAATTTAAATTTGAAACATTCCCTTGCCGATATTATCTCTTGTTTCAAAGCATCTATGCAGTGTATGGCCCAGTGCCAACAGTGATATATATTATAATATATATACTTTTAGGCCTACCATGATGAAAGTTATCCTGCAGACAGACAGATTGATGGTAATATATGTGATGCCATGAGAATACCAATCCCTAAAAGAGGGAGGAGTGAAACCAGTTCAACATTGGCCAAACCAGCAATGGAAACAGTATTTGGGTAAGACATAATGACATAAAATGTAAGACCGAAATATTATTTGTCTCCACATATACTTTTAAAAAGTTGGGAAGGTACATGTATCATTATGTATGTATCATTTGTCCCACCAATTTTTTTCAATCACATTAGTACATATATGTGTAGGTATAATTTTATTCAGAATGGTCTAAGGACCCATTTTCATCACATTCTTGGATATACCCCGTAACCTGTGAAGATATTTACCTAACATGTATCACTAGTCTATGGGTGGCTGTTGGCGCAAATCTGCGGAAATCTGTTACTATATTTTCATGTATCCATGTTTGACATTGCAGAATATGAAATAACAAGCTACTTTCAAGTAGAAGAATTCCAGGAAACCAGAGAGTTCCAAAACAACAGGAACACTCACAAAAACACCCACAGGAATCGCCAGGGTAAGAGAAGGCAATGCATTTACAATATAGATGTTTATATTCAGGGCCGTATGTAGCGCCAATTTAGTTCCGTAAAACGTTTGGGCGCCCAAACTCCCAAGGCGCCCAAACTCAACGTTGAAAATATAAAAATGATTGAAAGTCAGTGGTTTCATTAAGGATTGGAGTAGAAGTTGAAATGGCCAAAGTAGGAGTTGCCCCCTTCTTGGAAACTGAGATCGCAACGCGATCGAATTGAGGGAGCGTAGCGACCGAAAGGGGGGGAGTGTGAGGGGGGGCCACCCCCCCTCGCGGCAGAATTTTTTTTTGAAAATGAACAATGGAATGGTGCTCTCAGAGAGCTTTTCAGCAGAAATTGTGAACTGCCACCTTCACTCTCCAGTGTACCAGTAACTGCAATAACATCTAATTTTAAAACAGTTCTTCAAAGAAAAATAGAATTTCTTGTTGAAATTATAAAATAAATACAAGTATCTATAATATTTATATAATTTCAATTCATTTTTTGTGAGCCATACTATGTCAGTTGAACTATTATAACAAATAAGTCTTTTCACATAAAAAGGAATAGTTTTGACTGATCTTAGCAATTTTAAATCCTGCTTGTTTTTTTTTATAAATATGCAGAAATGTTTACTTTTCTTATTTGAGAGAAGTGTTAAATAAGTAGAAAGTGGGTCCCCCACAAGACATTATTTCTTATATTTTCTTAAATATTCTTACATTTTCTTAATTTCATAAGAAATAATTTCTTGGGACCCACTTTTTACTTATTTACGATTTTTTCTCAAATAAGAAAAATAAACATTCCTGCAAATTTATAAAAAAATAAGCGGTGTTTAATATTGCTAACAACAACCAAAGAGTTCCCAAAACTATTCTTTTTTATGTGGAAAGACTTATTTGTCAGGTGCTTGAATTTCTTCATCTAAAGAGCACAAAACCGTGCTGTTATTTCTCATTCAAGAAAATTTCACCCATTCAAGCAAAAATCCAAGAAATTATGTGCGGTTGATACTTTGTGCACAAAATGCATTTATTGCGGCGGTGGCGACAAAATAAGCAGGAAAACCAGACAAAACAATGAGTTTTGGTCAATTAGCAATATTATCCAGTGTATGATCCACTTTCACACAAATCCTTTCACATTTACATGACGAACACGTGTCGTCGTTGTTGCTAAATTTCGCGCAAATTGGCACTTATTCAATGCCGCTCTGTAGACAGAATATAAAAGAAAATGATTTGAAAGTAGCCTTCAGAAATTTTATTCATGCCAGACGAATCTGTGAATTGATAATTACCTGGGGTTTTTTCGGGATTACCTCAAAAACCTCCAAACTAGCTTGACGTTTCATTTTGAATGGCGCACGAAGTACAAACCTGGCGCACGAAGTACAAGCTCAGTGATTGGCCGAATGACCGAAGACGTCATTCTTTGGCGCAGTACCAACCAATCGTTATTGTGTTTCATTCATATACGTCTATTTCGGTAACAACAACAACAGGTGAACCACGTGCATGGCGGAGAACAGCTGAAAAATCTGGTGTACAATTTTCATTCGGCAGAACGAATGGTGACAATTTCATCGGACAAGGCGGTACTCGGACAGCCCAAGAAGTGTGCCGTTAGATTAGGGACCTGGTGGCCACTGGATTTGAGATTGACACAGACTAAAAAATGACTGACAATATTGGAGTAGGTGTCGCAAATTTGCGAGATGCCGTCGCCTGCGACGGGCGACGGCTTCTATTGAAACCACTGAAAGTTTGGCAAACCTATCTAGTTCGATTCTATAAAAGAGCACATAAATTTGTAATCTTCGGCGGATATTTTATGATGGACTAAGAAAACACCCGATGTTATCCCGATTCAACTGCCCCGGGTATTTTATGCCTTAGCGCACTGCTATCCCGCGTGTAAGTGTTACATTTCCCAGGCGACTTCACAGTCTGCCGTAGTCCCTCACAACATGTGGAAAAAAAGTTTGACAGGTGAAATTTTACGACTGAAAAGATGAAACGTGCTGGAGGGCGACCCTCAACAACTTGTAAATCCCATAATAAGACGGAGAAAACATATACGTCGAAGGACAGGCTATGCAGTGACAATGCAGCTGTGAAAACGGCCGTGAATTCCGCAAGATCTATTGCCTCCTATTTTTCACCAAAGCCAAAGGTTGATGAACAACAACAACAACAACGGATAACAGAACTCACTCATTTTTTTCCATATTTTATTTTATTCTCTTGAGTCACACTGTAACACAAAAAGTTCAAAATAATAAGTAAAAGATATTTTCCAACACCCTTAGTTCTGTCAGTTTTTACACTCTAAAAATGCTTCATTTTGCCTTAAAACTCCTAAAATGGCTTCTCGGGATGGGGCGCTGCCCCAGACCCCGTCGGGGGGCTAAGAGCGCCCCCCGAACCCCCAGCTCTGGAGTTTGGGATCAGAACCTGACTTTCATTTCTAGAAACTGCCCTGATATTTAATATTAAAGACACTGAACAACACTCAGATCACTCATCACCACCATGTTGAATTGTCAAGGCCACACCATCCTATCACTTACAGAATTGCATCAAAGTTTTAGATTCTATCTTAATCATATTTTATACAATAATCATATGTTTCGGTTTCAAATGCTTTTCTAAAGGCAGGTTCACTTGAAATTGAGTTTATAATTAAACCCAAACATGTTGACACTGATGTGTTCAAACCATGTTTAAACAAGAGCCCAATGGGCTTCAATATACGCCTGTAAATCTGGAATAACACTGGTCCAAATTTTAGGTTGTTTAATAGCTTTGATCCCGATGGGTAGCTAGCAATGCAGAGAAAGGTCTACAATTCTGAGAATGTAACAAATATCACATCATATATTGAATGATAAAGTAAATTGGGCTTAACTCTTGGTAACTAGGTGACCTTGAAACAAGAGCCGAGAGCTCACATATCCCACACTGAAATTGACAATAGTCAAACACAAGAAAATAGTAGTTTTCCTTCAAATTGATTCCTTTCAGGTGAGAAAATTTTTCATGATGGAAGAAAATGTGAAAAAAGTAATGAAGTAAACCTTTGTTCTTTAGTTAATAAACATGTATAATGTTCATAAAGTATCCCTCTCCCAGTTAAATTAGAAAATGTATGGTTTTAATTTCACAACAGTTCAACTAAATGTAGCTGTTTTTCACATGTATCAAACACGGGAGACAACTCTACTGGACAAATGTCATATACATGTAGGGGAGACAGCTAAACTGGATTAAGTTTTGAAAGACAGTGACCTTGACCTTTGACAAATTTTGGTACCAATCCATACCTTGAATCTAGAGATATTGCACGGATGTTAATGGATGAATGGACGGATAGATGGACCGAGATGACCATCGTATTACACGAGCAGGTATATGGAAATGATTTAATGAGTTCTCGATTTTGGGGTCACAGTGACCTTGACCTTTGACCGTGACCTAAGTTTTGGTACATGACACATCATCTCCCCTAAAGTATCAATCGACAATGGACAACAAAAATCTAGACCTAGTAGTTCTCTCCCGCTAAAGGAGGAGAGACCTAGCGGTATATCATTTAGGAGGACACGTTTGACCAGAAAATGTAGCGCACAATAAAGCACGGCAGACGAATCGATCAACCAAATGTGGCCCGCATACCTCATATACTTGGGAAGGAAAACGGTATATTCACAACCACGATTATCTCAAGGTACTCCTTTCTGGGGTCTTTTCTCTCGCACTCCTCGACTTACACCGTTTAAACTTTCTAAGTTGGTCGGACGCGCATGCGTTAAATAACCGGAAGATTGCGATGGTGACCTCATCATCACGGTTTTATCCAAACACGTCTCTACTAGTGCAAACGATCTCTACCGTCTGTACAACGATATGGTCCAGATCGTTTGCACTGGTAGAGACGTGTTTGGATAAAACCATGATGATGTCACCATCGCAATCTTCCGGTTAGTTAACGCATGCGCGTCCAACCAACTTAGAAAGTTTAAACGGTGTGAGTCGAGGAGAAAATGGAACAGGTGCGAGAGAAAAGACCCCAGAAAGGAGTACCTTGAGATAATCGTGGTTGTGAGTATATCGTTTTCCTTCCCACGTATATAAGGAGCGACATTTGGCTGATCGATTCGTCTGCCATGCTTTATTGTGCGCTACATTTTCTGGTCAAACATGTCCTCCTAAATGATAACCGCTAGGTCTCTCCTCCTTTAGCAGGGAGAGAACTACTAGGTCTACACAATTTTAACAATTTCATGATTTCGGGGTCACAGTGACCTTGACCTTTAACCCACATTTTGGTACGTAACACGTCGTTTCCCCCTAATGTATCTACTGCCAAAAAAAAAAATATTATTATTGATTTCCTGATTTTGGGGTCACAGTGACCTTGGCATTTGACCCTGACCTAAATTTTGGAACACAACACATAGTCTCCCTTCAATGTATCAGTGGACAAATAAAATCATGATTTTTAACAATTTCATGATTTTGGGGTCACAGTGACCTTGACCATCGACCTACATTTTGGAACTTGACACATGTCCCCCTAATGTATCTACTGACACAAAAAAAAAGTAATTTTTAAAGATTTCTTGATTCTGGGGTCACCGTGACCTTGACTATTGACCTTGACCTAAATTTTGGTACATGACAAATCGTCTTCCCTTATTATATCAATGAACACAAAACATCATGATTTTTAACAATTTCATGATTTTGGGGTCACAGTGACCTTTTCTTTTGACCTTGACCTACATTTTGGTATGTTATGGTAATTCCCCTAATAATTCGGTCACCGAAAGTGCAGCAAAAATGGCATAAATCTGGCAATATTTTCCATGGCACCAGCTGCAAAGTGTCACATTTTGTCCTATGACTTTTCTTCAATTTGAATGAAGGATGGGAATGTTACTTTTTCTCTGTGTTCAAATAACAGAGTTGAAAAGTGAACTTCCTGTGATTGAATTATTAGGGGAATTACCATACACATCGTGTCCCCCTAATGTATCTACTGACACAATTTTTTTTTAAAATAATTTTCTAATATTGGGGTCACAGTGACCTTGACTATTGATCTTGACCTAAATTTTGGTACATGACAAATCGACTCCCCGTAAGCTATCAATGAACACAAAAAATCATGATTTTTAAAAATTTCATGATTTTTCGGTCACACGGACCTTTGACCTCGACCTACATTTGCTGTGCAACACATCGTTCCCCCTAGGGCATCCAGTCACCAAAAATTAGAACTGTAAATAGAAAACTGTCAATGATCAATGATTTTGTTATTTTAGGCAACAGTGACCTTCGACCTCTGACCTCGACCTCCATTTTGGTACGCGACACATTGTCTCCACCTAGTTGTATCCACTCACAAAAAATTGCAATCGTGAATAGTAAACGTTCACAGATATCAACCGTACACGAACAGTGATTTCCTGCTTTTAGGCCAGTGACCTCTGACCTGAAAGAGTTGAAAACTGTCAATGATCAATGATTTTGTGATTTTATGCAACAGTGACCTTCAACCTCAGACCTCGACATCAATTTTACCAATGTGGTATGTGACACATCGTCTCCCTGTAGGGTATCCACTCACCAAAAATCTGAACCGTAGAAAGCAAACTGTCCCAGATATAGAACGGACACAAGGGACGGACAGACAGACGGAAACCGCCATCACATAATACGCCCACCTCTTGGTTTAAAAACCACAATGGGAACATTAGGAATAGGTTTTTACCTCCCACACCCCAATTTGGTCAAAGGGTATTGTTGTCGTCATGTACATCCGTCTGTCTGTCAAAGCTTTCTCCTTGCCAAGATATCTTTGGAACAACTTGTTCCAGGCACCCCAAACTTGCAGTGCACATCCATATGTGCATTATATGACCCAGAACCATATTGAATCTGACCCGATTGGGTGGAAACGTTGGTGGCCATCTTTATTTTATGTGAAACCATTAATCTTGTGTATCTCGGATACCATTTCGCTGTTCAGTGCGAAACTTGGTATAGATCATCGATACATCAAGAAACTTCAAAGGAATGACCGAACCAGTTTCCCTGATTGGGTGGAAATCTTGGTGACCATCTTTAATTTATGCAATATCTTTAATGATGTATATCTCTGATACCATTTAAGTGTTCTATACGAAACTTTGCATACAGCATCGATGTATCAAAAGACTTGCAATGAATAACCACATCTGTTCCTCTGAGTGGCCGGAAGGATGTGCGGCCATCTTTACTTTATGCAAAATCATTAACCATAGCTCTGATACTGTTTGATGTAAACTTTGGTATACATCATCGATGCATCAAGAGATTTACAATGAATGACAGATCTGATTGGGCGGAAATGTTGGCAACCATTTTTAATTTATGCAAAATCATTAATCTATATCTATGATACTGTTTTAGTGCTTCAGATGAAACTATAAATCATTGATACATCAAGAAATTTACAATTAATGACAACCAATTTCTCTAATTAGGTGGTAAACTTGATTGACATCTTTAATTTATGCAAAATCTATACCTTTGGTACTGTTCAAGTGTTTGATGCAAGAATTTGTAAACATCATCAACACATCAACAGACTAACAATGAATGACAGAACCGTTTTCTCTGATTGGATGGAAACATTGCCAGCCATATTTAATTTATGTAAAATCATTGATGATCTATATTATATCCTTTGATACTGTTCAAGTGTTCAGTATGATACTTGGTGTATATCATAGATACATAAAGAGACAAGTAATGAATGCCAGTTTCTCTGACTGGACGGAAACCTTGGGTGCCATCTCTAATTGCAAAATTCTTAATAATTTGTATATTTGTCACCTGACTGCTTGGTGTACCTAACGTCTTCAAAGTAGTATGGGTCAAACTGAATATATTATGAATGGCTGGCACCCAGAGACGAGGGGTTTTCATGTGCGCAGCTTCGTATTTGATATGCTAAGAGCCATGTTATAAACTATTTAACCTTCTATAAACATCTTTTCAAATAAACCAGAATCTAGCCATGTTGTAAAAAGTATGTCGCTGTGCATACAAAAGTGACACACCACACCTTCTACTTCATGGAAGAAATGAAGCATGCATAGTTTTCAGTTGTTGTCATATCGGTTCAATATGGTACATGTAATAAGGAGTAGGTGGGTAGAAATAACTACACTAGAGACACCTAAAGTAAGTTTTAGTTTTCATCTAATTCCATGGGTAATAAAACCCTGTTGAACAGTTCAAAAACTGTAATTAAGTTACTGAGCCGGTAAATCCACAGCCTCATGTTGGAGAAAGTCCACATCTCCTCACTTTATCCATTATCATGGATAGCCATGTTTTATACATGTATGTATGCTTATCTGATTTACCATGTTTACCCTTGTCAATTTTTTTTTCTGTCTTTCAGAGTTGAAGAGGGCAAAAATGGTGGACCTACCTACGATCCTGTTTGAATTCCATATAGCTATTTCAGATCCTGTATCTGTGTTTATGTGAGAAACTGTTTCAATCTTTAAGGGATGCTGAGAATAATAACAAACTTTGTGAGTTCAAAAAAATATAGCCTATACTCATTTGAGCAGCCAGAAATGTTTCGATCAAGCCACGATGATCAGGCAGTGTAGAATCGGTCACGCATGATTAACTCTGGAACATTCACTAAAGAAAAAAACAGTCCTGATGTGTATTGCATGCCACGAAGATCTCACAGTGAAACATAATTTGATTGACTATATAGATTTTAAGAGATTCTTTTTATTGAACAGCTACTTTAGAACACCTTTTTAGTCGAGTAAAAGAAGAGTCAATTTGATGTTATTTGAGAGAAATCGGTCTATTGTATAAATTTTAATGTATGCACTGATGTTTAATGTGTTGTGTTGATCACTTTTAGATCACTGGGTTGTGGACATGTTTTGCTGACATACTTAGAATTTTACCCGAGATATTGCTGAACGCGTCGTTAAACCTTAATTCTCTCTCTCCTACTTATGAATGTTAGGTACTTTGTACATGAACTTTGATCCTGCGCCTAATATCAAATTTATTTGTCAAATTCTCATATTAATAAAAACAGTCGAAATGGACTACACATAGGTTGAACTGTCATTGTATATATGTATCATTATGGTCATTTTCAAGACCTCACCTGTCATGTTCAAGTATTAGATTATACTGTTTTTTAATGGTTCATACATCCTAATAAGTGGTACATGTACTTGGACCAGACTAAAACCACCAGCTGTGGCCGATACAGTAATCTCCATGATTCAACAAACTGTTTGAGCAGCAGGTCATACAGTGGCAGAAGATGAAAGTTCTAATGTGTGTCAAGATTCAGTCATCGGGGAGTGATGCAGGTTTAGGAACCTTGTGATGAATGTTGTACGATTCAGACACAGTACTATCGGATCCCCTTAAAAGTTAGGATTCCCACAACGACAAATAGCAATTATCATTCCAACGATGTCTAGTTAACATGATATTTTAACTTCTGAGGTAAAGTTACATTTGCTATAATGCTGTGGATAAATTTTAAATTAAGTATTGGGTATAAGAAGCCTATGTAACTGTGAAAATACATGTGTATTCTGGTATGTTCTCTCTAATAATTAGGAAAATGTTGATATTTTGGAATCCAAATGTAAATATGGCGATTGACATACACAGAATAAATGGAGCTTATTGTTTGGCCAAATTTGTCGCTATTATGTTTAGTAGTTTTTTTATCCCTTCTGCCAATTTTGGCTTATGGGGTATTGTCGTCGTAATGTATGTCCGTATGTCAGTTGACGCACTATCTCGAAAACCAATTCACCTATGTTGACCAAACTTGGTGAACTTACGTATGGTATATTTAGTGAAGCAGAAGCCTATTGAAAGAAGTCTTGTCGGTCGATGTTTTAAGGGCCTCGTTTTGTCTTTAATTCATAATGTGAAAAAAATTAGGGGTCCAAAAGCTAAGGGGTTTTTGCTAACGTATCTCTTGTCATTATTTAATTTAAAATCGAGCTTTAGCTATAACACATGCATTCTCTAAACCCAAAGTTTTAAGCTACACAGACTGCTACTTGGACTCGTTTTCCAGTATCAGTGTAATGGGACCGGGTGTCGCATAGTCGATAGTAGTATAATGTACGATT